>JAPKLW010002352.1:38333-57360 GCA_026898455.1 Plectranthus barbatus | reverse complement strand
CACCATAATTATTATTTGATAATTAATTAATTACAAAATATTTAAAATACCTAGTATAATAATTCATTATTATTCTATTAATTATGAATTCATCCAACACATATAATTTTATTTTATTCCTTAGTCATTGCAATTTTTTTCCTGTACAATTATTTCTGTAAACATTTAAATAATTATTATAAAAAACATATATACATGTAAATAATTGATTATTATTTATGATTAGAAATATTAATTATTTACATATTTCCATAAAACAATTAGTAATAATTATTATGTACTTACCATATTTAATATTACTTACCTAATATATTCCAAATTTATTTTAGGCAAGTGTTTTTGGGAGGAAAATTTTAGGGTTGGGGGTTTTGCCTTTTAGTATATATAGATGTTTTTCAAGAAACAACTGTTTAAAACTCTTTACTTTGTGGTTGTTTAAACGTTTATGTATGTTGAATAGTGATTTCAAGTTGTTTCTTTTAAATATCATTTAGTCGTCCGCCTTTTTTAAATTATCAATTGTTTGAAAATCGTTAACCTCGACTGTAGCGCGCCTCGTAATTGGGAAGGCTAATTGGGGGCGTTAAATGATATTTTGATTATTTTAACTTGATTAAATTGAACTCTTTTTCTATTATCTGGATTTATCAAATCATGAACTTTGAAAACTGATTTCATTGAGTTCTTAACTTTTAAACCATTAATTTGCATCTCTGATTCTTGTATTGTCATATATTGGAGAGTACAATTTTATAGTTCTAGGATTATTTTAATTTCTTAATATTTTATTTGAATTTTTTGTGTTAGTTGAATCATATAATGTTTTTTTTTAAAATATAATCTTATTATGTATCATTAGTAAAGAAATGTATTATAAATTTATTATTAAAATATTACATAAATAAATGACATTCAAAATTATATGTTAGTGTGGGGTAATTGGCAAATTTGGCAGTGTACCTATTTATAATACAACAAAGAAGGATTCAATTCTCCATAGTGATGTATCACTTTAATGCTTGTCAATTAAATTTAGCATAATGCTATTTGAACATAATATGGCCAAGCCATATAGGGATATATTAGTAATTCCGTTGATTATAACATTAATATAGCATTAAAGTGTATTAAATACACTAATTTTCTTACAAAATCACCCTTATAATTTTTATAGTCTATTATTTAAAATTATTTATAGAATTCGAGATTTCTGAATTATAACACTCAATTTCTTATCTCAATAAACTATCAACAATTATTCATACACTTAAAAAATTTATTTGTATTTATTTTTAATTTAAATAATTATTAGTACAAAATTTAATAAATTTAAAACTTATAATTATATAATATATATTTTAATCAATCTGTTATTATTTTTTAAAATACATAAATCAATGGGGACATTCTTTAATAGACTAGAAAGAGGCAAAATTGAAAAAATGTACAAAAAATAACTTAAAATCAATACATTATACCATGAGGAAATTTCTAACAACATTCATATGTATTAATTATTTTATTTTATATTAAAGCCATCTTAGTTTGTCCCTAGATAGTTTCAGTATAGTCGCAAAATGTAAAGTTATGTATAGGATCTCTATTGAGTTGTAAGATGGAACTAATCTGAAGACTAGATTGGTAAATCAGTCTAGAATGTGCAAAGACTCAATAGACCAAGGTTCGAGCTGAACTTGCAAGTCAGAAAGAATATGAGTCTGACTGATGAGTTTGTAGTCCAACAAGTATGGTCTCACCTAGTACACTAAACTTACCAGCATGGGGACCAAGCTTATACTGAAAATGACGTTATCAGCATGGATTTGCAAGTATGAATACATTAGCATAAAGTTCCAAGTCCAGGTCCTAGCGCAAAGAAACAAGAAGAATCAGTTTAGGAACATAGTGACAAGTATAGACTTTAAGGATTGGAGACTCCTTAAAATCTGCAAGCACAAAACTCCAAGTTTCGATACCTAGGACAACCAGTCCAAGATTCCCCAAACTGACAATAATGTCGTTTTGACATAAAGGCGAACCGTCACTATCATTGTCAGAAAAAGGCGGAGCAGGTGCACAACATCTCGAAAAGCACCACCTACCCGCCTAGTGCAGGAGTAAATAGAGACATTCGATTGGACAACATCCAATTTTTCTCTAACGGATATTTATTTCAAACCTTCAATCTCACAACTTTAAATACCGAAGGATCTTTAACAGAAGAAGGAGATCGAACATCCCGAACAGAATGGAACCAAAATTATTGGGAACTAGAAACAAATATTTCTACGGAGCTTACTGCTCAACGTTCGAGGTGGTTGAAGTTATTCGGTGTGTCACTTCTGTGAACACGAGACTCAAAACTTCCGAGTTCTTGATTTATTTCTTGGTAATTTTTCTCTCCAAGAAGGATTACAATAGTCAAATATGTCTTGTACTTTGACTCTTACGGGCAATCGCCCGCTAAGGAGATAATTTCGGGGAAACTATAAACACTCAATTTCAGCGACAAGGAGGTTTCATGGTGTGCTCACACTCCAAGGAGTTGAAAAGTAAAGGACAAGCAAAGAACCAGGCGAGTGAGCTTGTGGACTGAAGGATGATGTATTCTTCAGCAAGCGATAGATCGTAGGAGCACCTTGTAAATCCAACACTTAGTGGATTTCCAGACTTACGTCTGAAGAGTGGATGTAGGACCTTTAGTGTCCAAATCACTATAACCTTTTGTGTCATTTACTGTTTTCTTTCATATTTTCAGCTTACTCTCATTTAAAACTCAACACTCAAGTGTTGCAGTATACTCTGTAAAACTGACTTTAAGCATACTTGACTTTAAACACCTGAAGTAAAAGTTTGACAAACCAAGCTCACCATCAGCTTAGATAAGTGCAAGCTTACCGAAACAACAAATTCAATTTCCACTGTGCATATTAAGTATACTCTCATAAAAACTAGGACCAACAAATGTCATATTAGGCATTGCACATGATAAATATTAATACATATTATTAAATAATAATGTTTAATAAGGAGTTAATATCACAATGTGATATAAAATAACATATATGTATATGTATGTAACATGTTATGTCACTTTATACTATAAAACAAAACTATAATTCACAAATATGTGAATGCACATAGCTAGATATTATAAAATAAAATTAATAATCCTCTAATATTGAGTTATTTAAGATTATGATACTATTTAAATGGAAAGGGTATTCTAAATATAGCCTGATACCATAATCAATTTATATGTAAAACAATTGACATACCAATTATGCTTGAAGGTAGGGACCTTAATTTTAGCTATGTTATTATATTGTGTATTTGTGTTATAAACTAAAAAATAGTTATTAATATTATAAATTATTATGATATAGAATGATAATATTGATACTTAATATTATAAAATTGTAACTAATAGTATAAATTGTTTACAATGAGATTTTCACAACTTAATAATCGTTCTAGATAACACTATTTATAATATAATAAAAAATAATTAATAGGTTATGAAATTAAGGTAGAAATAATAAATTATTATGTAATAAAATAATATTATATTTTATATCACATGATCTAAATATTTTAAATTATTATTCAATTATGCATTATGATGTGAAAATAAAGTGTCACATTATATTTAACTGAATTATTGTTTAGTATATATAGTTTGTAGTATAGTGTGTTACTATATGTCAGGTCATATTATGTATTATAGTGACATCATGTATTAGTATATACTTATTATTTAATTATATTTGATAATTTATTTTTATTGTAATAATCTGAAAATTATTTTTACAATAAATTATAAATTAATTGATTGTTTCAACGTTGACAACTCAAATTAAGGTAAAAATTCTCGATTCATTCATGTAAATAAGTTTTTATTTCATTAATTGATTGATGGTGGAAGAGGTGTAGGATCTCTTATCATTTTACACATTGTTTATATTATTAATAATATTAAGGACAATATTGTACATTCATCTTTTGTTTATAATTAATGATAGTAATAAATACATTATGGCCAAATTAAGGCCAACTATATTATGTCCATTTAGCAACACCCTTTCTAATACATTTATGAGATTGTTCAAATATATTATTATTAAATGATATACTTCTTTCGTCTCGGTTGAATTGTCCCAATTTGACCGGGCACAATAACTAAGGACTGTAAGTGTTGACTAAATTGAGTGGAATTAATATTTTATTGTTAAGTGTGAAAAAGTTATTATTTTTATAAATGAGACTAATGAAGTGGGACAAATAAAAAAAAGGAAAGTAAGACAATTCGGGCGGGACGGTAAGAGTATTTCATATTTGTCAAATGGTCCCATAAAGAAACACTTTCTCACACACATTTTTACTTAAGTGTTTGTAAACTTGGGGACTGAAACCGTAAAATCAACTTAACCAATTAATCTTGGTCGTTTCAAAATTCAGATTGATTATATCTAGTTTGGAAATTGATTGAAAATAGGGGCACCAAATTTATTTCCTTGGATGATCGGTTATTAATTTCGAAATACATAAACACCAACCAACCACACCAAATCTATTGCCCCCTCACAGACATTATTTTTTGTCGATCTCTTTTCCTTCTCTTAGTCTTACAAATCGTGCCGTTGATCTCTTATTTATTTTGCTTGATTTATTTTAAGGGTCCGTCTGAAGAGATGGCTTTAACAAATGACAGATCCAGTAATTTCTCGTAGGGGCTACATTAAATTTTATTTTTATTTAATACAAATATATAATTAAATAAATAGTAATTATTTGACCTCATATTTATCCATCGTACCCATTTTTCTTATCTTTATACCCTTTTTCTTGTTCATTCCATGTCAGCAAAGAGACTAATTAAAAAAAATCATATCACTAAATTGTTATGAGAAACAAAATTGATTAGGTGTTGTTGGAGCCCCTCCCATGCATGAATCTGCGTCCCTTCATTTGTGGTGTAGTAGTTAAAGTATTTTGCCTATAATTGATAGGTCACAAGTTCGAGCTTTCTTAGGGATATCTAAGTGTGTGTTTAAGATTAATGATTACCTATTAAAAAAAAAATCTAAAATCTGCAAATGATTTCTTCAAATTATCATTTTTAACTCAAAGCATGTGCATTTTTTTTTATCTAAATTAAAATATAATGAAATAGAATGAACAATGAATTTGCTCCGGACAAAAAACGTTTCTTATTTTGGTTAACAATTGCTTGAACTCACAAAAAAATGTTGGTTCCAAAATTTGTAAAGAAGAACTGAAAATACTGCAATTAATTATGTCTAGTACAGCAAGTTTTTACAACTATATCTGCATGTACTGCTAGTACAAGAACAATTGAAATAAAAGAAATTAAATAAAAGAAAATAAAACGGGATAAATCCCAGCCGAGTCGAGGAAGCCCTCTTCCCGCAAGACAAATTCGCCGACGTAGTGCTCGTCTAATGGCGGTTTGTCCCCAATGGTAAAACAACTTCGTCCTTTACGAGGCAGCACCGCAAATCGCAAAGGCTCCGACGAACTAAACAGAGGCGAAACTGAGTTGCAGAAGACCAACAGAAAAGATGCAGCAATATGAGCAAAAAGTTGTAGTATAGGCTGTGAGAGCTTGTCTCAAGTCGGGCGACGGGGAACACGTCTGTTCACTATCTGGGGTATGTCGGGATTAACCGGAGACAGCTCAAGACAAGCCTATTTATAGGCGAGTTCCATCAAGGGGGAGTCTGTCTCTCCATCAATGCTGGAGACGTTACAGGCATTAAACACGGTGTAACGGTCGAGCCATTCAAAGCTCTCAAGTTGTAACGGTCAAGACATTCATGTGTGTATTTCAACATGTGTTAAACATGTGGTGTAACCGTTCAAAGTCAATTGCAACACAAGGCTGACTCATTAGCCATGTCACATGCAATGTGTGCACCACGTCGACTGGTCTAGCCACGTCGACTGTCCACTTGTCGAGCCCGCAGGCTGACTTCACTTGCCCAAAAAGATAAGCACCGTGGACTAATCCAAGCCAAGGACCCAAGAGCCCAAAGACCACCCAAAGACCAATTGCCAAGAACCCAGAACTGAGAGCCAAGACCGAGACCGAGACCGAGGTCGGGGCACAGGTCACGGGCGCGGGGGTTCGGCCATCGACCTCGCTGAGGCTGTAGGCCGAGGCGGGCGGCGCGCGAGGCGAGCCACCGGGTGCCACATACACTGCACACTTGGTTACTACACACCTTAACCATTAAGGTATTTAAACCTTGATTAATTACTTTAATTAATCAATGTGGGATACACTTCATTTATTACATACTTCACTTATGTAATAATCTCACCAACCGTGTCACTTCGTGGTCTCATTTCTCACGCACCGAAATTTGGATTTGAGAAAACAAATATACCACGATCATCTACTCTTCGCGTAGATTATGTTGGTAATATTTAATTACGAAAAAATTAAATATTTCACATCGGGAATTTACCATAAAGTACCCGAATTACCAACAATCCCCCCATGAGTGGAAATGCCGAAAACATGATGCATAGCCAACTCAGTTTCAAGAGATGTTAATGCACCTGAAACGGTAGCTTGTGGGTTTGAACCGTTCATCTTCAATGTCATCGGGCACACTGGAGGCTTAGTGGTAGGGATACCTTGAACTAATCCTCCATCGTGTGTACCGAGACAACAACATTGAAACATTAACATTTCAACCTCTATTCGTTCTCATGTTTGGTTCCATTATAGGCTATGGACACCCCCTTTGGATTCATAAGTGTTCATTTGAAGCGGCCCCCACTTCCACTTATATAGGTGACCTCCTATTCCGAGCATTCCTGCCTAGCTCAACCATCACGAGATTTTCAGGAGTTATTAAAAGTCACTTAGGACTTAACCTATACCACATGCAAGCTCATAACACCTCACTTGCTATCTTTAGGGAAGGGTAGATAAGTTATTTTCCAAAGCAACGCCACTAGAAAAGACAATATCTCGTCGGTGTTATCACTCGAACTTGTGTAGTTTAGTTGTCTCATTGAACCTAGTTCTTGGGATCTCCAATCATCTACGTTGGGTATCCACTACATTCATTCATAATGTGGATTTCAATCCCATACCCTCTAGCAATTTACACATTTGATCTCGGTTTAACCCTTTAGTTAGCGGATCCGCAAGGTTATCAATTGATTTCACATAATCAATGGATATATCACACTATTCGAGATCAATTGTCTAACGGTATTATGTTGACGATGTATATGTCTCGACTTTTGTGCTCGACCAATAGCCGCTTGGCTATCACAGTGAATCATCACTGACGGCACAACCTTGTTCCAACATGGAACATCCTCTAGAAAGTTTCGAAGCCACTCCGCTTCTTCACCCGCTTTATCTAGAGCGATAAACTCCGATTCCATCGTGGATCCAGCTATACAAGTTTGCTTCGTGGACTTCCACGACACTGCCCCCCACCGATCGTAAACACGTATCCGCTTGTGGAGTGGGAGTCAATTGAATCAGAGATCCAATTTGCATCAATGAACCCTTCAAGTACAGGTGGAAAACTTGTATAATGCAAACCTAAGTTAAGAGTATACTTTAAGTATCTCAAAACTCTCACAAGAGCCTTCCAGTGATCACTACTGGGATTGCTCGTGTATCGACTCAATTTTTTCACCGCATATGCAAGATCCAGTCTAGTACAGTTAGTCAGATACATTAGACTACAATGACCCTTGCATATTCCTCTTGACCAACAGGGTCAGCTTTGTTTTTTAACAAAGTGAACATTGAGCTTTAACGGTGTTTTGGCTGGTGAACTATCATAGACATTGAATTTCCTTAGCACTTTCTCAACATAATGAGATTGTGATAGGACAATTCCGTTAGTTTGCCTTATGATTTTGATTCCAAGTATCACATCAGCCACACACATATCTTTCATGTCGAAGTTTTTCTCCAACATTCGTTTGGTATCAACAATCATTTGTTGATTCCTACTCATGATCAACATGTCATCTCCCTTTGTTTGTTTAAAGCCTTTCGCCACAAGGCGAGCTTTATATTTATCAACCAAACCATCGGATTTATACTTTCTTTTAAGGATCCACTTGCATCCTAAGGGCTTACAACCTTTTGGGAGATCGGCCAAAATCCAAGTATGATTTTGCATAATCGACTCAATCTCACTATTAATGGTTTCTTGCCATAGTGAGGCATCTGGTCTAGCTAAGGCATCTTTAATGGTTCGAGGCTAATCATCTAACATATAGGTGATGAAGTTCGGACCAAAATTTTTAGCCACTCTAGCCCTCTGACTACGTCTCAGATCTTCCTCTATAGGAGTAGAACTAGTAGCCTCTTCATATGTCCTTTTTCTAGACATAGTCGGTACATCTTCCTTAACTTTACAAGGATAGATGTGCTCAAAGAATATAACATTCCTTGACTCTATAGTGGTGCCTTCGGTCACATTCGGATTATCCGATTTGTGCACCAAAAATCGATAGGCAGCACTATTCAAAGCATACCCTATAAAGATGCAATCGATTGTTTTAGGTCCAATTGCAACTTGTTTGGGTAAAGGTACTTCGACCTTTGCTAAACAATCCCACACCTTTAGATACTTGTAGGAAGGTTTTCGACCTTTCCACAACTCATAAGGTGTCTCCTCTTTCCCTCTAAGAGGTATCTTATTCAAGATAAAGTTAGCTGTCAAGACAGCTTCACCCCACATATTTTGGGGTAACCCTGAACTTATTAACAGGGCATTCATCATTTCCTTTAGTGTCCGATTTTTCCTTTCGGCAACACCATTGGACTGAGGTGAGTAAGGTACCATTATTTGATGAATAATGCCCGAAGCGGCGCATAGTTCTTCAAACGGTGCAACATACTCTCCACCTCTATCACTTCGAATCATCTTGATCCGAGTACTCAATTGATTTTCAGCCTCTTGTTTATAATTTTTAAAGGCATCAATTGCTTTATCTTTACTTTTCAATAAGTAGGGATAACAACATCAGGTGCAACCATCAACAAAAGTAATAAAATACTTTCCCCACCTCTAGTTTGCACCATTTTGAAATCACACAAATCCGTGTGTATCAACTCTAGAGGTCTAGTGCTCCTTTCGACTGAATTAAACGGCGTTCTTGCCTCAACGCAAACTTCACATTTAGTTTGTTTCAATTCAGCCCACTTTTAGTAAATTCATATTTACTAAACTCTTTATTACATTAAGATTTACACGTCACAATCTTACATGCCACAAAGAAGAGCACTCAATCAAATAAGAAGGAATAAATTCAACTTTATTGATTTTCTTTTCGGCTAAGTGTCGTGCCATCACAATCAACTTGAGATAACCTCTATCTAGGCTCACAAGTCATCATCCCAATCACTATCGGGTTCAACATGATTGGCACCCATCTTTGCTTTGCCTTTATACTTAGGCTTTTCGCATTGATTCGCCATATGCCCACTTTTGCCACAATTGTAGCAAACACCCTTGAACTTAGGTTCTTGAATCACAATCCCCTTGTTCAACGAGTTGGGTCTCCTTTTATTTGATGGATCAACACGTTCCATCAAACTAGCCTTGGCATCCATAGCACTCGGCTTAGGATCCACCATTCGATTGACTTTAGCATCCTATTCAATCAAGAATTTAGGATTAACATTTTTATTGTCCTCTTCAATTTGAAGTTTGACAATAACACCCTCAAGAGTCAAACATATGCTTAATGCAAAAGTTAGCTCTTGAAATCCTACCACGAAGGATTCAATCATCACCACAATGGTGAACTCATCCGGTAAGACCATCCCTTCGACATAAACACAATGCATAATGCACTTGTTTCATGGCCGTGTACTCAAGGTACACGGCCACGACATACATTTCGTGCCAACATTTTTTTCCCATCTTTCATAGTGTTTGGAGTTACATTACAATAGATCATTCACTATAAATCTACCAAACTATCAAAATAAAAATTTTGACAACATGGAGGAAAATAATAACAGAATAATTACAACTTCTCTTCCATCCACCTTCTCCATTCATCACTTTAAACTTTGAGGAGATGATGGACTCATCATTCCACAAGTTCCCACAATTGCACGATTGCAAGAGACATTGGAAAAACACACATAAGCCCCAAATTCAATCTTGAACATGAGTGGAGTACTTGTTGCCCCTTCAATTCCACAACATTGACATCATCCTACACAAGGAACATGAAAAAATTAAATATTTTTCCACAAAAATATTCAAAGAGTAATAATCAATGTTTGATCAAATATCAAAACAATCATTCGGTTGTTGGAGGGTTCAATCAATCGGCTTGGGCATTCAGAGAGAGCTTAGGACCATTGTTGGAGTTGCTTCCTCCACCACCATTGAGAGTGTGATCAGCCATTTTTAATCTTGAGAAGTAGAAGAATTTGTCTTGCGATTGCTGGTTCCAAGATCTGTAAAGAAGAACTGAAAACACTGCAATTAATTATGTCTAGTACAACAAGTTTTTACAACTATATCTGCAGGTACTTCTAGTACAAGAACAATTGAAATAAAAGAAATTAAATAAATAAAAGAAAATAAAATGGGATAAATCCCAGTCGAGTCGAGGAAGCCCTCTTCCCGCAAGACAAATTCGCCGACGTAGTGCTCGTCTAATGGCAGTTTGTCCCAAAAGGTAAAATGGTTTCGTCCTTTACGAGGCAGCACTACAAATCGCAAAGGCTCCGGCGAACTAAACAGAGGCAAAACTGAGTTGCAGAAGAACAACAGAAAAGATGCAGCAATATGAGCAAAAAGTTGCAGTATAGGCTGTGAGAGCTTATCTCAAGTCGGGCAACGGGGAACATGTCTGTTCACTATCTGGGGTACGTCGGGATTAACCGGAGACAGCTCAAGACAAGCCTATTTATAGGCGAGTTCCACCAAGGGGGAGCCTGTCTCTCCATCAATGCTGGAGACGTTACAGGCATTAAACACGGTGTAACGGTCGAGCCATTCAAAGCTCTCAAGTTGTAACGGTCAAGACATTCATGTGTGTATTTCAACATGTGTTAAACATGTGGTTTAACCGTTCAAAGTCAATTGCAACACATGACTGACTCATCAGCCATGTCACACGCAATGTGTGCACCACGTCGACTGTCCACGTGTCGAGCCCACAGGCTGACTTCAGTTGCCCGAAAAGATAAGCATCGTGAACCAATCCAAGCCAAGGACCCAGGAGCCAAGGACCCAGGAGCCCAAAGATCACCCAAAGACCATTTGCCAAGAACCCAGAACTGAGAGCCGAGACCGAGACCAAGACCGAGGTCGGGGCACAGGTCACGGGTGCGGGCGCTTGGCCATCGGCCTCGCTGAGGCCGTAGGCCGAGGCGGGGCAAGGCGAGCAGCAGCGGCGGCGCGCGAGGCGAGCCACCGGGTGCCACATTCACTACACACTTGGTTACTACACACCTTAACCATTAAGGTATTTAAACCTTGATTAATTACTTTAATTAATCAGTGTGGGATACATTTAATTTATTACATACTTCACTTATGTAATAATCCCACCAACCGTGTCACTTCGTGGTCTCATTTCTCACTCACCGGAATTTGGATTTGAGAAAATAAATATACCACGATCATCTACTCTTCGCGTAGATTATGTTAGTAATATTTAATTACGAAGAAATTAAATATTTCACATCGGGAATTTACCATAAAGTACCCGAATTACCAACAAAAAAATCAATTACTTCAGATATTTTTAGTCAAAACATGAGCATTTTTACCCTAAACGTAAATGCAGTTGCGCGCACATTTTTTTTGTATTATCAGCTTGCATTCACATTTGTATATGTTTTACAATAAAAAAATTACTTGTGGTTGAAAATGCATCAATTAGTACAAGAAAATGCAGTTGTTTGGACGACTTTTTTTAGCGAAAATTGAAGTATTTACTTATCACAAATGTAAATATAATGAACTACGATAACATTTTTTATGCGGAACTAATGCACATTTTTATCTTAAACATAAATAAAATGAAATAGAATAATAGCTGAATACAAAATTAGAATTTTCATGCAAATCTTCCAAATTTTAAAAAATAATATGTATATTGTAGAGAATGACTGCATTGTGTTGCACCTATTAGACAAGACCTTGAATTGTTTTTGTATTTGTTTTGTTTCAATGGTCAAAAGGGGAGATTTGTTTTAGATTGGTTATTTGGTTGGTATCTGTGAAACTGAAAAAAATTGTGTAGCTATTAGATATTAGAGAGGGAAAAAGGTTGGAGAGAGACATATAAGTCAACAATAGACTTCATAGCTTAAAAAAAGAGGCTACACAGTGCAGAGAACTTCTTCTTCCTTATTCAAATAAAGTTTTCATTTCACACAAGTTACAGAGTAGCTTCCTCATTGATTTTTCGTTCTCATCATCTTCTTGGTGTTGATTTTTGTTTCTTTCTTCTTGAATCCCTAAACTAGAAGCTCCACCTCTATTGCCCATTACTTGTTCGATTAAAGTCCCGAGACAAGATTGTTCTTAGAGTTCTTGGTTTCAACCTTAATATCCTAACAAGTGGCACCGTCACGTCGGGAAGAGAGAAAGGAACGAACCTACAACCATGTCTTCAACAAGATTCGATGTGGAGAAATTCATGGGCAAGAACGACTTCGGCTTGTGGCGGATCAAGATGAAAGCGCTCTTAACGCAAAAGGGAATAGCCGATGCATTAAAGGAAAAAAAAAAGATTTTCCTACAAGGTACACAGACATTCAGAAGTAGGACATCTTGGAGAAGGCTCACAGTGCCATAATCCTATGCCTTGGAGATAAGGTTTTGAGACAGGTCTCGAAAGAAAAGTCTGCAGCTGATGTTTGGAAGAAGTTAGAACAACTTTATCTGAAGAAATCTTTGGCAAATCGCTTGTATATGAAGCAACGACTTTATTCGTACAAGCTCACTGAAGAAAGGGGGGTAAGCGAGCAGTTGGAAGAATTTAACAAATCTATCGATGACTTGGAGAATATAGACGTGAAGCTTGAGGATGAAGACAAAGCCATCATTATTTTGAACGCGTTGCCAAGATCGATGGAGCATCTAAAGGATGCAATGTTGTTCGGAAGAGAGGGTTCAATTTCCTTGGAAGAAGTGCAGGCAGCCCTCAAAGCCAAAGAGTTACAAAAACTCAAAGATGAAAAGCAAGAATCATGTGCAGAGGCCCTGAATGTAAAGAAGTTCAAGAATGCTTCTGGGAATTTCAAGAAGATGACTCAAGTTGACAGGAATTTTGGGACTTCTAATATGGAGGAGGTTGAATCCAAGATAACAAAAAGATGTCTAAATTGTAAAAAGGTTGGGCATTTGATGAAGGATTGCTGGTTCTTAAAAGGAAGGCAACTTGTGAGAGATCCGAAACAAGTTGTACAAGATATAGCTGATTGTATTGAGTCTTTTGGAGAAGCAGAGGTACTAAATGTGATGGAAAATAAAATGAAGGATGCATGGATCTTGGATTCGGGATGCAGTTTTCATGTGTGCTCCAACAAAAATTGGTTCATCAACCTTGTTTAAGAAAAGAAAGGCTCAGTGTTGTTGCCAAATGATCAAGCTTGCAGCGTGGAAGGAATCGGGGCTGTGAAGCTTAGGGTACATGATGGTTCCATCAAGATACTATCTGAAGTGAGGTATGTTCCCAAATTAAATAGAAGTCTTATCTCTATTGGCATGTTAGAGACCAAAGGTTATAGTTTTGCTTCAAGTGGGGGCATACTGTGTATCACAAAAGGATCAATTGTTGTCTTGAAAGGAGTTAGAAAAAATGCCTTGTATCACCTTGTGGCTGAAACTGTGAAGGATGCTAGAAAGTTAGAGCCAATTACTGTTTCTGATAGTGACTATGGGGAAGAGAAGATTCTTGTTGATGTTGCATCAAATATGAAAAACTACTCAAGAAATTCCCAGGTTAATTTAGTTGTCGTAGTAGACAATGAAGCAGAGAAAATGGGGGCTGATTCTAATGTCAGGCCTTTGTACACATCTTCACCGATGGTTCAACCTGGAGGAGTTGTGAATACAAGAATGAAGGTGGAGCCTTTGACAAAAACTCAAAAAGGGCTATACGACCAAGAAGATGAAGAGATTAAAGGTGAAAGTAATGTCAGCTCAAAAGGAAAGAGGTGCTCTTTTAGAAATTTGAGTGTTCAAAAAATGAAGAAAGCAAAAGCTGAAACACCAATCTTGAAGCCTCAGTTGACAGCAGGAAAAAGAAAGAAGATAGGTGATAAAGGGTTGCTTGATCATCTCTTGAATTATTGGATGGAGGCATTGAAGAACATATGGCAGCATGTGGTTCGTAAGAAGAAGCACGAGTGGAAGGAAAAAGATTTGGAACAATCAGGAAGTGTGGAAGATGGAGAACGGCAGCATAAGCCTTCTGATGATGCTGATTACTCCTCTTCAGGCAACGAAAGGAATTGGAAAGATGAAGCAGAAGACAAGGATGATTCATCTATTTTGAAGAAACCACATATTGCTTGGTCCTGTGGTGGAGATGTTGGAAATCGAAGTATGCACAACACATGCAGCCAAGGTGGAGATTGTAGAGAATGACTGCATTGTGTTGCACCTATTACACAAGACCTTGAATTGTTTTTGTATCTGTTTTGTTTCAACGGTCAAAAGGGGAGATTTGTTTTAGATTGGTTATTTGGTTGGTATCTGTGAAACTGAAAAAAATTGTGTAGCTATTAGATATTAGAGAGGGAAAAAGGTTGGAGAGAGACATATAAGTCAACAATAGACTTCATAGCTTAAAAAAAGAGGCTACGCAGTGCAGAGTACTTCTTCTTCCTTATTCAAATAAAGTTTTCATTTCACACAAGTTACAGAGTACCTTCCTCATTGATTTTTCGTTCTCATAATCTTCTTGGTGTTGATTTTGGTTTCTTTCTTCTTGAATCCCTAAACTAGAAGCTCCACCTCTACTGCCCATTACCTGTTCGATTAAAGTTCCGAGACAAGATTGTTCTTAGAGTTCTTGGTTTCAACCTTAATATCCTAACAGATATCATAAGAATCATCGTAAAAATATCTTTAATTTAATATATAATTTATAAAAACATATTTGAATTGAGAAAGATTTAATTGATTAATTATAATGTGTAATTTCTTGAATCTAGGATGAAAGAATGGTTACCAAAATTTTATTATATACATATATATATATATATATAGTTGCGTTCAAATCCGAACCATATGTCCTGAATAAACAATGACCATATATCTAGCTATTAATCTTAAATTCTGGACGTCACATAATGCACCACGTGTAATTTTTTTTTAATTAATTTTATATTAAGTAAAGGGTAATATAGGTATCACATATTTATATAAAACTGTTAGTTATGGAAATCCCTAATTTCATATCAATTAAATATCTTTCCCCATAATTATTAGATTTCATTCTCAATTAAATATATTTCTCCTACAATTATTATTCAACATTATATAAAACCTAATATTCAACGTTATATAATACTCCTACAATTATATTACTTTGCAGAAAACCTAATCTCCTCCATCGCACTTCGACGCCCCCTCGCCGCAGCCCCTCGCTGCCGCTATCTCCCCCCTCGCCGCAGCCCCTCGCTGCCCCCTTCCTCCCCGTGGCTTCTAAGAATTCGAACAAGAAATATGTCATATTACAACGAAGACAAACTGTACATTTTATTTTCTTTTTGTATTGAACCTTATTCTTCTTCTTCTTTTTTTTAAAAAAACCTATTTAACAGTTTGAAAAGGGGATGTAAAGTATTAATGGTTTTTTTGTTCTGCACATTTGTGAGTAACTTTGATAATTTCATGTTTGTTTCTGTCAAATTATGTTGCTTTAGATGTGGATTGATTTTAGTAAATGTCGTGTGGCTACGCAGCGCTGGATGTAAGGCACACAGATGATCGATCCGGCTGTGACTTGGTGGATGGCCTTCACGAGCAGATTTCATTATTTTTGTGTCATATGCGATTATCTTGTTATTTTAGATGAGTGTCATTATTTTTGAATAAATGTATCATTGTTCGAATCCTTGTTTAATGGATTGATAATTTTTTATTTATTTTCTACATTGTGTGAACTCAGTTAATATGTAGCATTGTACGTTGTTTATTTTATCATTGTTACCTGTATTAAATATCATATTATCAAAATTACGTTTTAATCTTAATTGATTTATAATGCACCTTTAAGATCATTGTTATCTTTATTCAATATCATTGTACGAATAATTAAAATTGTTTATACATTTAACAATAATATATTTGTGGAAGTTGACAGAATAACCTTACAATGACACACAAAGTCATAAACAATGACACACAAATCCATAAACAATGATAACGATTAACTTAAGATTATGGAATAAATTGTGGTGCATTTTCTCTTTCCAATTTATATGATAATAATGAAAAAATCGTGGGGCATTTGATTTGGTAACTGAATCTGAAAAATCAGCATGTAGATTTAATACCATTTCAATTTTTCCCTTTAAGGACTATTTTGCCCTTTCAATGATAGAAGAAGCTAGCAACAATGATAAATGACAACAGAAAATCTGGGACATCTATTTTCGAAATCAAGGGCTGGATTTTGGTCTCTATTCATTCATGGACACATGTTAAGCAATAAACGCACCTCTATATATATATATATATATATATATATATATATAGAGAGAGAGAGAGAGAGAGTTGTAATCATATGTTAACCACTTCCCAGATGTTACCTGTTACCTCACTTTTCGGTGCATTATCTAGACAAGCTAATTAAATGGCTTGATGCTGGGATTATATATCCCATTTCTGATAGCAAATGGGTCAACCATGTTCAATGTGTGCCGAAGAAGGGTGGAATGACTGTGGTGGCTAATGAAAAGAATGAGCTAATACCTACTCAAACGGTCACAAGCTGGCGTATTTGCATTGACTACCGAAAGCTCAATAAGGTACAAGGAAGGACCATGTCCCATTGCCCTTCCTAGATCAAATGTTGGATAGGCTAGCTGGGAAGGACTACTGTTGCTTCTTAGATGGTTATTCGGGCTATCATCAGATCAGTATTGCTCCGGAAGATCAAGAGAAGACCACCTTTACATGCCTGTACAACACATTTGCTTTCTGATGCATGCCTTTTGGCCTGTGAAATGCTCCAACAACCTTTGAACGATGTATGATGGTCATATTTACTGAAATGGTGGAAAATACCTTAGAGATCTTTATAGATGATTTCTCGGTGCTGCGAGAGTGTTTTGAAGATTGTCTCGAGAACCTTGAGCAAGTGCTGAAGCGGTGTGAAGAGACCAATTTGGTCTTAAAATTGGAAAAATGTCATCTATTGGTGCAAGAGGGGATTGTGCTCAGGCATAAGATTTCAACCAAAGGAATTGAGGTGGACGCTGTTAAGATGGCAGTAATTGAGAAGATGCCACCACTAATCTCAGTTAAAGCAGTTTGGAGTTTCTTGGGCCACGCCAGTTTTTACCATCGTTTCATTAAGGATTTCTCTAAGATTGCTAAACCACTTTGTTCTCTGCTGGAGCACGACAAAAAATTTGAATTCACAACAGAGTGTTTGGCCCCCTTTGAGCACTTGAAGAAAGCATTAGTAACCGCATTTTTCATTTAGGATCCAGATTGGAGTTTGCCCTTTGAAGTAATGCGTGATGCGATTAACCATGTCGTGGAGCAGTGCTAGGGCAGAGGAAAAACAAAATTTTCCATTGTATCTATTATGCTAGCAAGGTGCTGGACATCACTCAACTGAATTGTACGACGACTGAAAAAGAACTTCTTGTTGTGTGTTGGGAAATTTGGCTAAGTTTCCTTTCCCCAGTAGCTACTTGTTTAGATTCTAGTTTTGGTGTTTTGGTGGATCAAATCCTAAGTCCTACCAGCGTCAGTTTGTCTCTAGAATAGCTCTAGTCTCAAATGTAAAGTCCTGTTTAGGTCTTTTGAGTTGTAAGTCGCAGCTGATCAAGACTCATGCTGGCACTGTTCACCAGCATGAGAAGTGCTTACCACTGGTTACTGTTCACCAGTTGGGAAAGTCTCATCCGAAGGCGGCTGACAAAGACTCGTGCTGACACTGTTCATCAGCATGAGAAAGAGCTAATGACTGGCTACTGTTCACCAGTTGGGAAGGATTTCACCAGCAGGCGGCTGACAAATCCTACCAGCAGAATACGTGTTCTCACTGACACTATTCACCAGCGGTGAAACCACCAGTCATGGGAGATTCCAAGGGTTAACATCAGACATATTGGTAGACTTAGATTGTGCCAGCGCAAAGTCACCAGCAGAGACTGCCAGCACAAGATCACCAGAATGATCTACCAGTCGGATGTTACCAGCAGAATTCCAGATTCTCTCTCCCAGAGTCTTAGAGACAAAAAGAAGATTCGTCAAGGAATTAACTGACAGAGTATGACTTGTAAGGAGGATACCTTAAAGTCTATCAGTTCAAGACACCAGTTCCGATTCCTCGTACTGACGAATAGTGCCGTTCTGACATAAAGAGATCAATGTCAGATAAAATGGACAAAAGCATGGCGCTTTCCGGAAATTCCTACCTGCCGCCGTCTGAAGGACATGCGAGGACAGAGACCTTTTCCGGATGTGTCCAAACGGCTAGAAGATTTGAATGGGATCCCGCGTCTATAAATACCTGGGATCCATCAACATTCAATACTCTTCTCTCTCGCTCAACTACCGAAAGTCAGAAACTTTATTCCAAGCAAGCAGAACACTTTCGAGGCCTTTCTTAAGGCTATCCGTGTGTTGATTTATCAAACACGAGACTTCAAGCTTCCAGTTTGTAAGTTCAGATCTCTTTGGTGTTCTTTCTCTTCTGAGGAAGTTCACAGCAGCTCTTGTGCCAGCCAGCACTTGAGTTATTACGGGCTTTTGCCGTATTAAGAAGATACGTTCTGGGGAGAACTAAACACCCA
>JAPKLW010002352.1:0-28333 GCA_026898455.1 Plectranthus barbatus | reverse complement strand
CTTTTGCCGTATTAAGAAGATACGTTCTGGGGAGAACTAAACACCCAATGAAGCTGTGGAGGTTGAAGTGACGTGCTCGCACTCCACCAGCGGATCAGAGTTGAAGAAGGACAAGGCCGGGAGCGGTTGATCTAGTGAACTGGTGGACGAGGCATTCACCAGCTAGAGATAGATCGTAGGACGCTTGTACCTGATTACTCTATAGTGAATTTCCAGTGCTACGACTGGAGAGTGGACGTAGATCAGTTGATCGAACCACTATAAATCCTTTGTCTTTTATCAGCTTTCTGCATTTCATACTGATTTAAAACCCAGCACCCAAGTGCTGGTGTATATCTGAAAACTGATATAACTGTGCAAACAAGGCCTAAAATATTCTAAGTCTTGAGCTACCAGCTGACCAGCCAGTCGCCAGTCAGCTGAGTACGCAAAGTGCAAGTTGACTTACCAGCTGACAAGGTCCCAGTCAGCTGAGTAACCAGCAGAGTGCAAGAAACGATTAATCACATTTTCCGCTGCCAAGTTATACCCTGATAATCCGGGACCAACATTGTGGTTTTTGCCTTTGACAAATTTAGATCTTACATGGTTGGAGCCAAGGTAGTGGTGTATTCAAACCACTTGGCTATTTGGTATTTATTAGAGAAAATGATGCAAAGCCGACATTAATTCGATGGGTGCTATTGTTACAAGAGTTTGATCTTGAAATCAAGGATAGGAAAGGGACTGAGAATCAAGTGGCAGACCACATGTCTAAGCTGGAAGGAGCATCAAGCAACAAGTGCAACCCACCTATTAATGAATGGTTTCCGGATGAGATGTTGATGAGCATAAATGAAGCTCCAGCACCATGGTATGCTAATATAGCAATTTTCTTGGCTTGTGGGATGCAGCATCCCGGGATGAAGGGGAAGCAACTGAATAGGTTTTATCATGATGCAAGATTCTATTTCTGAGATGAGCCATTCTTGTACAAATTTGGCCCCGATGGAGTAATGAGGAGATGTGTACCCAAATTAAGCATGCTATTTTAGGAGACTCCCATGCTGCAGCATATGGAGGGCATTTCGAGGGGCAGCGAACTGCAGTAAAGGTGCTGCAATCAGGTTACTTCTAGCCCACTCTTTTTAAAGATGCTCATGAGTTTCCTAAATCATTTGATAGATGCCAACAAGTTGGGAATTTGAGTGCTCGACAGGTTGTTCGACGTTTGGGGCATCAACTTCATGGGGCCATTTCCTCCTTCTTTTGGTAACCTCTACATTTTGGTGGCAGTGGATTATGTATCCAATTAGGTTGAAGTTGTGGCTTGTCCAACTAATGATGCCAATGTGGTTATTTGATTCCTGCTCAAGCATATTTTTACTCGGTTTAGAACTCCTAGAGCCTTAATAAGTGATGAGGGAACCCATTTTGTGAGTAAGAGCTTGGCTGGAGTTTTGGCTAAGTATAATATTAGGCATAAGGTTGCTATAGGATACCATCCAAAGAAAAATGGCCTTGCTGAACTGTCCAACCGGGTGATAAAAGGCATCTAGGAGAAGGTGGTTAACACAAGCAGGAAAGATTGGTTTCAACACTTGGATGATGCTTTACGGGCCTACAGAACTGGTTTTAAAACCCCATTGGGAATGTCACCATATCGACTAGTCTTTGGAAAAGCCTGCCACTGGAATTAGAACACAAGGCATTTTGGGCAATGAAGAAGCTGAATATGAACTTATATTAAGCTGAAAAAGCAAGATTCTTGCAGTTGAACAAGCTTCATGAGCTCCGATTGTTCTCATATGAGAATCTAAAAATTTACATTTGCAAAAAACACAGCGTTGGCACGACAAGAGGATTGCTCCTCTGGGTTTGATAATTTCATTTGCCGCTATATTATTAGCTTTGCTAAGTTGCTAGTTAAATAATTTTAGCGATCAAATTTTGGCGCTGTTGCCGGGTAGTAGATAGAATTAAACCTTACTATTAATTCTGTGCTTGGAATCTTGATATAGGTTGTAAATTTCGCATATTTTAATTTCGTGTTTTATTCATATTTTTGAGTTTTTTGTCTCGACTTCGACCGACACCTCTCCAAGTCGATCGAAGTCGAACCTATTTGATAAATTTTCGTTTATTTTAAATTTTTTGTTTTTTCGTTTACCTCACTACCTCCTTTGCTATTCAGGTAGTGCATGAGTACAAGAGCTAAAGGAAAGGACCTGTTTGAATACGATCCGAAAATTGAAGCTACTTGCCAAAAGAACCAGCGGAAGAAACAGGAACAAGGGAGCTCGAGTAATCAACCAATGGATGATATCATACCACCAGTGGATCCACCGGTTCCACCAGTAATGACCCAAGAGGAGCAAGCTGTGCTTCTCCAAGAAGTTCAAGCCATGAGGGCACAAATCCAACGGCTAAACCTTGAAAGGAACCTCGAGAGGAATAATTAGAATAATAGGGATCTTCGTTGGAACCCACTATTTAAAGAAATTCCTGATGATGAAGAGGATGACGATCAGGATCAGCTGGATGAATCTGACAATGAGGAAGAAGAGGAGGCTATGCAGAAGCGATATAAACCCCAGTTCAAGGAGACAGACTTCAGAATTGGCATCAACGCCAATAACTTCGAGCTGAAGACCGGATTGGTGCAAATGGTGCAACAAAATCAATTCGGAGGAAGGAAACTGTGGATCCTTATGCACATCTGGATAAGTTTCTTATGCTATGCAACACTGTCAAGATTGGAGGGGTCAGCAAGAGTGCCATCCGAATGCGTCTGTTCGCGTTCTCTCTGCGGGATAAGGCACAATTTTGGTTTACTGCACTAAACAAGGGAAGTATCAGTACATGGACAGAGCTAAGGAATGAATTCCTAGGAAAACTTCTTCCCTCCAAATGTCATCAGACAGTGAAGAAAGGAGATCATCTGATTCGCTCAAAGACCCGATGAGAGCTTCTATGAAACATGGGAGTGTTACAAGGAGCTACTGAGATCTTGCCCGGGACATAGTCTACCTCTAGGAGAACAGGCAGAAGCATTCTATGAGGAACTCAATGAAAATACCGTTGAGTTGGTGGACACCACATTGGGGGACACCATCATGACTAAAAGCGGAAAGAAGGCCGTGGAATTCTTCCAAAAGATGGCCAACAACACTCAATGGTGGTCCTCGGGTCAACATCAGCCTGTGAAAGCTATTGAGAAGGTAGTGGAGAAAGTTGCCGAACAACCTGATCTGGCAACCGAAATGAAGAAGCTAAGGGAAGACTTTGCTGCATTGAAACAGGAGCAGAAGGCTGCTGTAGTAGAGCCAGTGCAACCTCCAATTGAAGCGGATTGTGCCGATGTGAATTTCATTCAAAGGGGTGGTTATCAAAATAACTACCGTGGAGGATATCAGCAGCATAATTAGCAGCACAACCAGCCCTACACATATAATCACGCAAGGAACCATCCTGGATTTTCCTATGCGAACGTCGAAGCTGCGGAACAACCACCACCTGGAATTGCAGTGCAAGATGGAGCTGTGGTGGAGAAGAAGAAGCCAAGTCTCGAGGTGATCTTGGCTAAATTCATGTAGGGTTCTACTGATAAAGTAACCAAGCTGGAACAAGACATCTCAGGCGTGAATACTAAAGTGGATCAAGTGCAAAAGCATATGCAGATTATAGAGACACAAGTCAGTCAGATTGTCGACGCCCTTGGAACTCAGCATAAGCCTGGACATCTTCCAAGCAACACACAAGTCAATCCCAAGAATCAAAATCAAAGGAATCAGGTGAATGCCATCACATTGAGAGGGGGAAAGTCTTATAACGGGCCGAAACATCCAGATGCGGACCCACCGAAGGTCAACGAGAGAAAAAAGGAAGGAGAGGACATCGAAGCACCCTCGACTTTGATCAACGCCGAGCACGTCGATCGAAATTGAGGCCCAGCCATAACAAAAACACAAAACCCCACCACTTTGACACCTACGCCATCTCCGAAGAAACCGCTGATGTCGTACCCTCAACGGTTCGCGAAGACCAAGATGCAAGAACGATATGCACGCTTTCTTGAGAACATGAAGAAGGTGCACATCAACATTCCATTTGTCGAAGCACTGAAGGAGATGCCCGGATACATCAAATATCTGAAAGACATAGTCTCTCAGAAACGACCATTCTTAGAGCACGAAACAGTAAACCTTTTTGAGGAATGCAACTCGGTGATTCAAAGAAAGATGCCACTGAAGAGAGAAGACCCAGGTTCCTTCACTATCTCCTGCATCATCGGAGGAGAAACTTTCGGGAAAGTTCTTTGCAACTCATGAGCATCCATCAACTTGATGCCGGTATCAATCTTCAAGACGCTTGCCATCGGAAGCATTTAGCCAACCACCATATCACTGTAGATGGCGGATCGTTCTGTCTCCTATCCAAGGGGAATTATGGAGGATGTGCTCGTCAAAGTCAAAGACTTCATCATACCTGCCGACTTTGTGGTCTTAGACATGGAAGAGGACCACAACATCCCTCTGATTTTAGGAAGACCATTTATGAAGACTGGGGGAGCTCTGACAGATATTCGAGATAGGAAACTAACATTTCGTGTCAATGACGAATCTGTCACGTTCTCTATCTACAAGTCAATGTAAAAGTACAACGATGGGAGTTATGAGGGAAGTGTCACATGATCAATTGCTTTGATCCAATGATCTCTTCACCCTTCTCTTCTCTTAAATTCAATCTAGATTATTCGGAGAACTGTTTACGGCATTCACTGTTTTCCTTTTCAGATTTGGATGCGGCTGAGGATGAGCTTGTTGATGTAGTTATGGAGCAAGATGTGCGCGAAGAAGTCTCGTAGGCTTTGGAAGAGAAAAGGGAAAAGTTACCACCTAAATATCGAAAAATCACCAAGGAAAGTCAGGGGAGAGCCTCGACTTCAACCGACGCTCGAGTCACGTCAATCAGGGGGCGTAAAATCTCCACGTTGATCGACATCGACTCTGCGTCGATCAAAGTCAACGGTTCGGTTGCTCAAACAGGGGAAGCAAGTTGTGGCAAAGTGAAGTCGACGGAATCACTCACATCGATTGACGTCGACTCGACATCGATCAAAGTTGACAGAAATCCAGCGAAATCCAATCTCAAGTACGTATATTTAGGTTCGGATAACACTTATCCTATTATTGTGTCTTCTTTTCTGACACAGGTTGAGCTAGTGATATGTGTGTAAAATGACCTAATTTTTTATGTGTGAGCGTGCATGTTTGTAGCCATTTTACCCTCATATCATAAGTTTTTGTTGTTCTTTTATCGTGTTTTCTGTTTTTGTGTTTGGAATGTTGTAGGATGAGTTTTGAGCACTTTTGGTTGAGTTTTGGAGGAAGGGAGTTGGATCGACCGAGCGGAGCAAAAGGAAGGAAGAAACCAAATTTCAGAGAGATTTCTCGACCGAGCCAGGGCTGGCTCGACCGAGCCGTTGGAACTGAGGCCTGGCTCGGCCGACCCTGCAGTGCTCAACTGAGCCTGTATTTCAGAGGATCCGCTCGGCCGAGCCAAGCCTGGCTTGGCCGATCTATTGCGGGTTTTGGCGGTTTCTGGCAGTTTTCCAATTAGCTCGGGCGAGCCAAATTCAGCCCGGATGATCCGAGGCCCTGTGAGCTCGTCTATAAAAGGAGGATTTTTGAGTTTTAAAAGGACTTTTGGTCAGATTTCAAATAACCATCACAAGAATTCTCTCTAAATCCATCTCCAAAACACTCCCCATCCATACTCAAGAGGATATAGGCCACATTCCTTCAAATTTGGTTAAGATCAAGGAAGATCGTGAGGTAGATTGATTCCAAGGAAGACAATTGAGGAAGATCAACGCTAGACCTATCAATTTTTTAATGGATTCTATTACTTTCTCTATTGTATTGTACGAAATTGAAGGTATGAGGAACTAAATTCTATTGTGAATGTTGATTGAATGGATAATGTGTTGAGATGAGATTGATTGATGATTGTTTACTTTCCTTTGAGAGATGGAATTGCACTAGAACTTGTTCCTTACCTCTTAGGTGTAGGTAATAGCCAGCTTAAGAGGTAGTTGACGTGAATGCTGCAGCCAACACGCAGGCGGAATCGTCGTGAATAGTGTAGATTCATACAATTTTAGTTCTAATCCCTGTGCGGTGCTAGGTCGTAGGGCTATAATTGAAGTTCTATTTGGAGTGGTCTAAGGCTTAATAACGTAGTTATTTGCAAGTCTTAGCATCATCAACCATTAGCTCGCCGTGACAAGGGGTTTACAAGTGTGGGGTCAATAGCTCAATCTCCTAGGAATTAAAATTGGTTTACATCACGATTTGATCGAATTCGCACACATTTGATATTCATTCAACATTCACTCTTATCTCATTGTTATACTTGGTACTTTTTCTACCTACCTTGGTTGAATTGATTGATTGTTTAGTCTTGAGTAGGATAATTGATTCATGATGGTTATGTTTGATGTGTTTATTATTATTTTATGATAGATTACGATTTTGCCTAGTTAATAGAAACTCTCAACGACTTGTGCTTGCCTAGCTATAAATTCCTTCAAACGAGTAAATGATGTTCACTAGAGCGAATTGAAATAACCTGGATTGATAAATTTAACGTGAGATAATGTTGCAATTTCACCGTCATCATGTTTTTGGCGCCGTTGCCGGGGAATTCTTTTAGTAGGTCTTGTGAAATTATTGGAAGTTTGAAGAATAGTATGCTAGGTGTTTGAGGAAATGCTTGTGTGAATATTGTTACTAACATTTTTTGCTAATTGTTCTAGTTTGTTTTGTTGAACTGTTTGTCTTTTAATTGGTTTTGTTGATTTTTCCTAGGTAGTTTATGATCACTCGATCAAAGGCTAGGGAGCTTGAGGCAAGAAAATTTCAAGAAAGAAGCGAAAATATTGAGATTGATTTTGATATGGCTAACCATGGAGAGGATACGGTTAGGATTGAAGAGTCGGAGAGGCAGCTTGAGTTGATGAAAGCTATGCTAAATGAGAGGAATGGTCCTCGTAGACCACTTCAAAACCTTTTTCGGCCTCAAGGGGAGCCGATAATGGGAGGTTTTCTGTTAGGAGTGAATTCTACGCAATTTGAGATTAAGCCACAATTGGTCCAAATGATACAGAACAATCAGTTTGGGGGACATGCAACCGAGGATCCGAATGTTCATATATCTCAATTTTTGGAGATTACAGATACCATAAAGATCAACCAAGTTCCCCAAGACCAAATACGGCTGCGGTTATTCTCATTTTCCTTGAGGGATGCGGCGAGAAATTGGTTCGAAGGTTTAGACAAATCGAACATTGCCACTTGGGAAGAGTTTAGAGAAAAGTTTCTATTCAAGTTTTTTTCCGCCAAGTTTGACTTTGAAGAGAAGGGCCGATATCACATCGTTTGGGCAAAGGTACGATGAACCTCTTTATGAAGCTTGGGATCGGTTCCGAGAGCTTCTACGCAAATGTCCTAGACATGGTCTTTCTCGGAGTCAACAAATTTGCCAATTCTATGGCAGACTAAACTATGATACAAAAGTAATGATGGATGCTTGATCGGGTGGTTCATTTCTCGATCAAGAAGAGGAAGAAGCTTGGAAGGCGATTGAGAAAATAGTTGAAAATAGTTTCCATTGGCCCAAAGAGCGGAAGGATTATCGATTGGTAAAATCGGTTAATAAGGCTAAGGAAAGTGAGGAGTTTAAGGAGCAAATGGCGGCCATGCAAAGAAAACTTGATGCATTGTCTACTTCGGGGAATCGAAATGAGGAAATGATGGTGGTTCGTCATGAGGAGTCATTCTCGGACAGTGTAAGTTTTGTTAATTAAAAGATGGGATACAATGGCCGTCCTCAATACAATCCACTGGGTAATATGTACTATCATCCGTCTAACCGGTTTCACCCCAATTTCTCTTATGCAAACCCGAACAATGCTCTTAATCCTCCGTTACAACTTGAAGGGAGAGGTTGTAGCCAAGGGGGATATGCTGGGGGAAATAGTAGATATGCCACCCAAGAACCGAGGAGGAATCCAAATGAGGAAATAGATAAGAGATTTGAGAAATACGATGACATGTTCGCAGAAATTCAACATCAAATTTCTTCAATTTCTAAACAATTGAGTGAAAAGCATCAAGCTGGGAAATTCCCAAGTGATACCGAAGTGGTACAAAAGAAAGGATGTAATATGGTTGAAGGTGAAAGTAGGATGGAGGAAAAATTGGAAGTGATGACTCCTAAGGTTGAAATGGTGGAAGTTGAAGAAGAGTCGAGTTTGGTTGTTGAAGAAGAGAAGGAGGTTGAAGTAGAGAAGGTGGAAACAAAGAATAATGAGCAAACCGAGAATGTGCATTTCTTTGATTATGTGCGGAAAGGAGATATTGATATGCCGCTACCAGAAGAGATTGAACGAGTGCCTATGTTGGATGAACTTGTTGGAGTGGAAATATTTTCGGATGATGAGCCAAATGACGTAAGGAATAAGGGATAAGAAAAGAAGAGCATAGCTAGCAAAAAGGAGGATCCGGGGGGGATTTGTTATTAGATGTGCAATTGGAGATGTGAATGTTGAGAAAGCTTTGTGTGACTCCTGAGCTAGTGTTAATGTGATGTCGTGAGATTTGTACAAGGAGCTGGATATTGGAGAACTTAAACATACGAGTCAAGTCTTACATGTGGCGAATCGTACTTTAATTTGCCCACGGGGGATAGTTGAAGATGTACATGTGGAAGTATTGACATTTACATTCCCGGGAGATTTCCTTGTTGTGGATATGAAGAACAAGGATAGCATTCAATTGATCTTCGGAAGGCCATTCTTACACATGGTTGTGAAACATGGTGAGCTCACATTCCGATGTTGTGGGAAGGAAGTTGTGTTCTCGTTACCTCCAAAAATGTGAATGGAAGTGAAGTTTAGAAAGCTGGGAAAAAGAAACGGATGAAGGATGTGCTTGATCCGGGATTAAATATCATAGGTGAGGAAAATGAAGACAACGAAGATTCGGGGGATGAAGATGAGTTAGATCAAAGTAGAGTGAAGAAGGCTCGAGTGGATACGGATCCACCTAGGAGTGCAAGAATGAAGCTTTTCTTCTCGGAGGATCATGTGACTATGGACCAAGGTATGAGTTTGGAGTCGGCACACTTTGATCATGATTGATTGCGCGGTATGGTCGTCGAGCTATCGACGTTAAAAAAGTGCTTGTTGGGAGGCAACCCAACGGATTTACATCTTGTTTCCTTTTATGTTTTGAATAGATGTTTGTTATTTGCTTGTGTTAGTTTAATGTTGTGTGGTTTTGTTGAAGGATTCTTGATTAATAGTGATTCTATGGACTTAAGTTGTGTTGTGTTGATTGACCGGAGAAGTGGGCAAGCTAAGTACCCGGAATGGTGTAGGGAATGGGCAGCAAAACAGAGAGTCCACTCGGCCGAGCGAGGGATGGCTCGGCCGAGCGTGACCGTGCTTTGCATTCGACGAATAGACTGCTCGCTCGACCGAGCCATCTGCCGCTCGATCGAGCGGTGCGCGAATTTAAATATTCGGGCGAGCCCCATTTTGCCCCATCATCATCTCGGCCAGAAGGATTCAATGATGATGAACATGCAAGGTTCATTGTTTTGACACAAAGCAAGTGATTGGAAAGACATATATATGTCGGGAAACTTTGGAAGCACTGGATTTGAAGAAGGATCTGTGGAATTTGTTCACTAGCATGGGATGGAGGAAATTGCTTCATGGGAGATGGCCTACGTATGTGAGGCTGACAAGGGAATTCTTGGCTTCTGTTAAGGTTACGTGGAGTGCAAACGGTCTACCGATTCTGGTAAAGTTTAAACTTGTTGGTCAAGAATTTTTCTTAAGTCAAAAGGAAATTGATTGAATATTTGGGTGTTCGGAAGAAGCTGTGTGTGTATTTGATGAGCTTAATCCTGTTGAATTGTGGGAATCGATTTCTGGAGTTAGCACTTCGGGTGATTTTGATGTTAAGTCTTGTAGGTCATTTATGATTAAGAATCCTATCATTCGGTACCTCCACAATTTATTGGAGGGTTGGTCTTGTGGTTTCGATGGGTCTGGTGCTGTTGGTATTTTTTATTTTCAATTTTTGTTTGCTTTGCTGAATGGAAGGGACTTCTCGATTGGTGGTTGGTTAATGGAGAGTTAGAACAACACTTTCAAATATGAGAGTTCAATTATTTGTGGTGGTGGTTTGATGTTGCCTATTTTTGAATTCTGTGGTGTTGTTGTGTCAAGAGTTTTTGCTCCGGGGTTGAGCCTCAATACAACTGCATTGGTTACTAAAGCCTTTTTGGTTCCATCTAAGTTTGATGACTGTTATTTTTACAAATTTGGTGATATTGGAATTGAATTGCCTAACCGTGCGTTGACTGAGATTGATGATTTGCTGGATCATTCCAACTGGTTGATGAATTTTGAAGCTCATCTGAATATGACTCGATTGATTGTTGCTCGTTGTGAGGAGGTGATCCCTATGCCATATCAGCATTGTTGTAGTGATCGTCCTCCACTGGATGGTGAGGATTGATGCCAGCAGCAGCAGGATCCAATGGAGTGAGACCTCACCGCCTACCATTTTACAAACTTAGTCTCACTTGACTAAGTTTGGGGGGAAGTGTCGGTAGTCGGTGACGTGATCTTCTCCTCCTCTATCTCTTTACTGCTTTCTAGTTTAGTTTAGTTTGAATGGAGTTGAATGATTTGACTTTCGATATGGTTGTATAATGATATCGAGCTACCTTCACTTTGGATTTGAATGTGGATGTTATTTGGATGTTTTAATGTTAATTGAATGGGTATGTTGATGGATTTTTAGCGAGCTTGCATGAGATTTAGTTCTTTCTATTTGGTTTGGTTTGTGGATATGTTGAATGATTTGGTATGAATGGTGGAGCTAGTGGATATTGATTTATTCTTTGTGATGATTGGTTTGTGGAAAATTGGTGGAAATGAGAACTTAATTGGCTTGTTTATGCACAATAGTTTGGTGGTGTTTGTGTTGATTTGTAGTAGGTACAAATAAGGCATGGAGAGCGGTTTGATCGTGTCTACCGATGGGTAATGCTTTCGTACGTTTCTTTTGCCAATTAGTTTCATTACAAATTGTGGCATGTAGATTGTTGTTAGGATGTTGTGTGTTTGTGTGTGTGTGATGAACCCAAACGAGAGCTTGAGGTTTGAATCATGATTTACTTAGTAAGCTTGATATTTACCTTGACCAATGATAGAGCGGAATCTAGTTGTCAAGGCATGCTTTAGTTGAACTTTTGAATTGCCGAGTTTTGTGTGTGGTTAATGCATAGGACTTGACAAAAAAGATGTGAGGTTTGAGCCATGATATTGTCATATCTTTATCGGTTGTGAGTGGCAAGATTGAGAGCACAAGATCTAGAACTTGCACTTATTCTCTATCTATTTAGCATGAGTGTGGTAAGTAAAAAATGATATTAGGCCATCGATTCTTAGTCCTACCTTTCACTCCGGGAGTATAAGGTGGTTGTTGTCATAATTTTGCCTTTCATATCTTTGACCCCCGTGATTGTGCTTTAAGGGTGGATTTCCTTTGAAATTATTAGGACAAATGTTGGGGGGAAAGAGTGTATGAGGGTGAATACGGTGATGAGAGTTGGGTTGGGAATTGTTTGGTATTTTTGTATTGCAAGTGTTGAGGCATGGAAGGTATGAAATAAAGGATTGATGTGAATCCTAAAAAATTGAAGCACTAACAAAAAATTTTGGGTGCTTGAGAAAAAGAAAAAAAAGAAAGAGAAAAGAAAGAAAGGCACCATGAAAAGAATGAATGATGATGTTGGAAAAAAAAAGAAAAAAAAAAGAATGTTGAGAATGAAAAGCCTCGGGTTAGAAGTGGATTGAAGAGAATAAGTTTGGGGGTTTTGGGAAATGGAGAAGTAGTCACTTTTAGCCCAAAACCACCTACCCTTTAGTAAGTCACGTTTTAATCGAAAACAAAGACCTTTTTTATTTTAGGAGCCAACTCGTTGTAGTATAGTGGTGAGAATAGTTTCAAGCTTATGGAAATTGTGCTCAATATCTTGTGAATGAGTGATGCTCATTGTACCTAAACACGTAAGAGAGTGCTTTTTATTTCTTTATCCAAAAATTGATGAGTGGTTCAAGTCTTTAGCATTAACCGTGTCACAAAGTTAGGTGATAATCTCGATTGATTAGGGCATGCCAAGATAATTAAGATGAGCTGTGAGGTTGTTTCATGAGGTTCATGGATTGCCTTACTTTGTTTTGATTGAGGACAATCAAAGGTTCAAGTTTGGGGGATTATGATGTTTGTGTAAAATGACCTAATTTTTTATGTGTGAGCGTGCATGTTTGTGGCCATTTTACCCTCATATCATATGTTCTTGTTGTTCTTTTGTCGTGTTTTTGTGTTTTTGTGTTTGGAATGTTGTAGGATGAGTTTTGAGCCTAAAATAGCACTTTTGGTTGAGTTTTGGAGGCAAATCGCCCGAGCTGGAGGTAAAAAGGGCGTTGGATCGACCGAGCGGAGCAAAAGGATCGAAGAAACTAGATTTCAGAGAGATTTCTCGGCCGAGCCATGGCAGGCTCGACCGAGCTGTTGGAACTGAGGTCTGGCTCGGTCGACCCTAAAGTGCTCGACCGAGCCTGTATTTCAGAGGATCCGCTCGGCCGATCCAAGCCAGGCTCGGCCGAGCCATTGCGGGTCTTGGCGATTTCTGGCACTTTTCCAATTAGCTCGGGCGAGCCAAATTTGGCCCGGGCGATCCGAGGCCCTGTGAGCTCGTCTATAAAATAGGGATTTTTGAGTTTTAAAAGGACTTTTGGTCAGATTTCAAATAACCATCACGAGAATTATCTCTATATCCATCTCCAAAACACTCCCCATCCATATTCAAGAGGATCTAGGCCACATTCCTCCAAATTTGGTGAAGATCAAGGAAGATCGTGAGGTAGATTGAGTCCAAGGAAGGCAATTGAGGAAGATCAACGCTAGACCTGTCAATTTTGTAATGAATTATATTACTTTCTCTATTGTATTGTACGGAATTAAAGGTATGAGGAACTAAATTCTATTGTGAATGTTGATTGAATGGATAATGTGTTGAGATGAGATTGATTGATGATTGTTTACTTTCCTTTGAGAGCTTGAATTGCACTAGAACTTGTTTCTTACCTCTTAGGTGTAGGTAATAGCCAGCTTAAGAGGTAGTTGACGTGAACGCTGCAGCCAACACGGGGCGGGAATCGTCGTGAATAGTGTAGATTCATACGATTTTAGTTCCAATCCCTGTGCGGTGCTAGGTTGTAGGGCTATAATTGACGTTCTATTTGGAGTGGTCTAGGGCTTAATAACATAGCTGTTTGCAAGTCTTAGCACCATCAACCGTTAGCTCGCCGTGACAAGGGGTTAACGAGTGTAGGGTCGATTGCTCAATATCCTAGGAATTAAAATTGGTTTACATCACAATTTGATCGAATTTGCACACATTTGATATTCATTCAACATTCACTCTTATCTCATTGTTATACTTGTTACTTTTTCTACCTACCTTGGTTGAATTGATTGATTGTTTAGTCTTGAGTAGGATAATTGATTCATGATGGTTATGTTTGATATGTTTATTATTGTTTTAGGATAGATTACGATTTTGCCTAGTTAATAGAAACTCTCAACGACTTGTGCTTGCCTAGCTATAAATCCCTTCAAACGAGTAAATGATGTTCACTAGTGCGAATTGAAAGAACCTGGATTGATAAATTTAACGTGAGATAGTGTAGCAATTTCACCGTCATCAGCTAGAAAAACTACTGAGAGTCATGAGGAAGTACAAGACCGCAATTGGTTGGACTATTGGAGATATCAAAGGAATTAGCCCTTCATTGTGTATGCACAACCAAAGAGACAGGCACAGCGAAGACTGAATCCTATTATGCAGGAGGCTGTAAAGAAGGAAGTTCTGAAACTCCTAGACCACGACATGATCTACCCCATCTCCGACAGCAAATGGGTGAGCCCCACTCAGGTGGTAGCAAAGAAAGGGGGAATGCAAATTGTAAAGGGGGACGACGGAGAAGAGATAGCGACACGACCTATCACGGGATGGCGGTTCTGCATCGACTACCGAATTCTCAACAACACCACTTGCAAGGACCACTTCTCGCTTCCTTTCATCAATCAGATGCTGGATAGGTTATCCGGTTTCCCTTATTATTGTTTTCTTGATGGTTTTTCTGGATATAATCAGATTGCAGTATCACCGGAAGACTAGCACAAGACAGCATTCACATGCCCTTATAGAGTATTCGCATACCGATGGATGCTGTTCAGGCTATGTAATACGCCGACAACTTTTCAAAGGTGTATGATGGCCATCTTCCACGACTTGATCAAAGACATCATGGAGGTATTGATAAGCTCATAATTATACTCACTTATCTATATTTTTCTCCATTGTTTCAAGTGATTTATGTTATGTTTTTACTTATTATTGTGCATGAGTCTATTTTGGATGGTGTTATGCCTTTGATGGGTGATTTATGCAGGTTTTAGGCCAAATTCAATGGAAACCCGTACCGAAAGCAGATGATGTTCAAAGGAACAGTCACGACTTCTTCCACATATAGAATCTGAGCTAATGGAGCATATGGATGGAAAGATCTTCGAATTATCTTTCCATCGCAACTGGAATCGGGTCCATCGGAGTTTGGGAGCAAAAGTTATGGCCAAAACCATGAGACTGCGCAGACAGATGTTTCTGTGTCGAGAGACAGGATTTGTGTCGACCGAAACAGAGGTCAAAACATTCCTGTCGATCAAAATTCTTTCTGTCGATCGAAATAGAGGTCAAAGTTGCAGAATCGACACAAATTTTAGCCCAGATTTTGACTGGATGGTTGTGTCGATCGACAGCCTGCCTGTCGATCGACACGGAGGTCCGAAAAGGCTGTTTTTGGCCTGTTTTGGCAGTTTTTGCTATTTTTACCCAATACTCAAATTAGGTCTTCTTCCCCCGGTATAAATATGAACTCTTAGGCACAAAATTAGATCTTCTTTTCTCTGCTTTTGCTGAATACATTGGAGTTTTTCAAGACATTGAACGTTCCTATTTTATTTGTAAGTTCATTAATAATATGTTTTCTATATTTTCTAGTCATGATTTGTGGCTAGAACCCTAAACAGGTTCTAGGGTTATGATTTCTTTTCTGATGCATGTCTAATTGATATCAACTCATATAGCATGGATTAATTCTCTGATTTAATTTTATAATCTAGATTAAAAGAAGGACCGAGAGGTGAATTGAGATCTAGATTTATAGTTAATAATTGATGGATCGAGAGATGAAAATTATTAACAGGAAGAGGGAATTAATTGTGTTTGTTTTCTGTCTCAAAAGGAAGAAACTTGCATAGGAATTAATAGATAATTTTTGAGATTGATTAATTTTGTGTTCTTGAGACCGAGAGGAGATAGTCACTAATTAATATTCTAGGATTTAATTGCCTGACCAAGGAATTTAATCCACAAAAATCTATGTTTTCCCCATTGCTGAGTTGATTGATATTGCATGTTGATGATTAGATTTTCTGCCCTAGGATCTGTGCTTCCTTTAATTGGTTTCAAAACCCTTTATTTTATTGCACTGTCATCTTTAAATTCAAAAACAAAACCCCTGTTCTATTTCCTCAAACTTCTGTGTTCTAAGAATTATGACTAGTACTTTAGGTTTTTCATTGCACAGTCCCTGTGGGATCGACCACCTACGGGTGTAAAAAATTTATTTGGCTTAACCGCTATTCTGCAGTTATCAAATTGGCGCCTTTGCCGGGGACAGTCAGATTTATCTGAATATTAGTTTATTTTTAGATCTGATGGATTGAGGTTGTATATTTATTTTTATTGTTATTTCCTGTTTTTATTTTCATTTTTGAAGTTTCTTTGTTTTTAATTTCGTTTTTGGTGTGTTGATTTTGATTTTTGGTGTTGATTTTTTGTTTTTGCTGTTTTGCTGTCTTTTCTGATTTTTGCCTCTGTTTCGACCTACAGGATTTCTGTCGACCGAAACTGAAGCAGGAATCCTTTGTGTCGACCGACAGGCCCTCTGTCGATCGACACAGTTGCTGATTTTCTGTTTTCTTTTGTTTTTCTTGTAGTTTTATGAACACAAGGGCCCAGGGCAAGCCACTCGAGACTTTTGACCCAGAAATGGAGGCCACCGTCAGAAAAAGGAAGGGAAAAGCCAAGCAAACCACTGAAACCATCATGGCAAGTCCGAGCCACTCCGATGGGGGAACTGAGAACGACCAGCCGTTGATTACTCCGGAGAATGCCCTACTGTTTGTCCATGAAGTCAGTCACATGAAGGATGTCATGAGGCAACTCCTGGAGGAAAGGGAAGCAGAAAGGCGCGAGGCCGAAAGAAGAGATAGAGAGAGAACCCGGAGAGAGGATTCCGACGATGAGGATCCCAATGCTATGGCCAAGAAGTACAGACCACAGCCCGGGAATGAGGGATTTATTATTGGCATCACCGCCAATAACTTTGAACTCAAGACTGGCTTGATTCAGATGGTTCAGCAGAACCAATTCGGGGGCCGAGCAGTGGAGGATCCGTACACCCACCTCAGGATGTTCGTGGAGGTGTGTGATACCATCAAGCAGAATGGAGTCTCTCAGGATGTGATCCGGCTTCGTCTGTTCCCCTTCTCACTTAGGGATCAGGTGCGGTCGTGGTTCACCGCTTTGGATTGCACCAACATTCGGACATGGGCTGATCTTCCAATAGAATTCCTCGGCGCATTCTTCCCACCGTCAGTGATTATTCAGAAAAAGATGGAAATCCTGCAGTTCCACCAGAGGATAGATGAGACTCTCTTTGAGGCGTGGACCAGGTTTAATGAGCTGCTAAGGAGTTGTCCGGGCCACGGAGTTGTTACAGAGGAGCAGGCTCATATCTTCTACAGAGGGTTGACCGAGGTAAGCCAAAAGGCAGTGGACTATGCAGTTGGTGGATCATTGATGAGCAAGTCACCAGAAAAGGCCATGAAGCTGTTAAAAAAGATGGCCTTACATGATCAACAGTGGGGGAATCCAAGAAGGCCACAGATTCGAGCTATCGAGGCAAAGGAGGATGATGCACTGAAGAAAGAGGTTGAGAAGCTAAAGGGGGAAGTTGAAAAACTAACTACTTCTGCTTCTGTTTCTGTTGCACAGGTTGACCCTATCGCCGACGTGAATTACATGAATCGTGGCTACCAGAATCAGTACCGGCAAGGGGGATACCAACACTACCATCCTAGACCTCAACCAGGCTTCTCCTACTCTCAGACTGAAGCTGTCGAACAACTACCGCCAGATTTTGATGTGCAGAATGGCGAGATTGTGGAAAAGAAGAAGGAAACCCTTGAAGAGGTGCTGAAGAATTTCATCAAAGCTTCAGACCACAGAATGGGGAAAATTGAGAAAGAAGTGGAAGGAGTCAACTCCAAGGTGGATCTGCTCGGAAAGCACGCCAAGATCATTGAAACTCAAATGAGCCAAATCGCTACCACCATCGGGATACAACATACCCCAGGAAAGCTGCCCAACACCACCGAGGCAAATCCTAAGAACCGGAAAGATTGCAAAGCTGTGAAGCTCAGGTCCGGAAGGAGCTACAAAGGCCCGAGCATGCCCCAAAGCAAGTTTGGGGGGAGAAAAGAAGTAGACCCAGCAGAGCCGGCCTCTGTTTCGATCGACAGGAATCCTGTTGATCGACACAGAGACCCAGAAGAGGCAGTCGACACAGACTCAGAGGAGGAGATCGACAGAACTGCAGAGGGTGTGTCGATCGACACACCCCTATCGATCGACATGCAGTCCAGAAGAGCCAGTCGACACAGCAGCATCCCCAGCAGCATTCCTCCACTTCCAAGGCTGCCAAGACACCTCCGATGCCGTTTCCTCAGAGATTCACCAAGCAGAAGGAGGATTCCAAGTTCTCGTACTTTGTCGAGAACTTTAAGAAGGTAAGTATTAATTTACCACTGATTGAAGCTCTCTCTGAAATTCCAGGTTACATGCGCTATCTCCGGAAGCTGATGAGCGAAAAGAAACATTTTGTGGAGAATGCAACTGTCAAGCTTCATGAGCAATGCAGCATGTTGCTCCAAAAGAAGGTTCCAATCAAGAGGAGCGACCCAGGATGCTTCACCATCCCAGTGGAGATTGGGGGGATCTCATTCGAGAAAGTGTTGTGCGACACCAGAGCCAGCATCAACCTCATGCCCTACTCCATCTTTCAGTGCCTCAAGATTGGGGAACTGAGGCCGACTACTATTACTCTGCAGATGGCGGACCGATCTGTGTCCCGCCCAAAAGGTATCATAGAGGATGTTCTCATTCGTGTGGGTCATCTGATTTTTCCTGCAGATTTTGTAGTCTTTGACATGAAGGAGGATGGAAGCACACCACTGATCCTGGGTAGAGAATTCCTTGACACAAGTGCTGCTCTAATTGATTGCCGCGGAGGAGAGATCACCCTCCGAGCCAATGAAGAAAATATTACCTTCAAGCTTGACAGAAGCCGGCATGAATCTGAATGCTTCAAGATCACTTCTAGAGATGAGGCTGATGATGAGGATGAAGAAGATGATGAGGGACTGACTGAAGAAATCAAAGAAGACCGCGCCGCTCTGAGATGGGAGCGAGGGAACGAGACGGCAAAATTGTCAATTACACCGTCTCAACCCGAGCTCACTACTGTCATCCAAGACCGGTGGGTTTTTATGGTGCACTCAAAAGGAAGGCGAGTGCGATCTAGCCCGCCCTGGTTCTGAACTGAGGTATCGTCGAGCTACGACGTTAACTAAAGCACTTGTTGGGAGGTAACCCAACTGTTATTTGTTTTTACTTCAATTCCTTTCAATTTTCGTATTTTTTATTTTCTGCCTTTACCTTGTTTTTGGTTTTGTTGCTCAATTTTCAAAAAAAAAAAAAAAAGAGGAATTGCCTCTGTTTCGATCGACAGACCGGCTGTCAATCGATACAGAGGTATGGCGCACGGAGAATACTTCGATCGACAGAAGCAGGAGTCGACACAGAGTGCCAGCAACACCAAATCTTCGTCGCGCAGCGCTGACTTCCTCGGGTAGATAAAAACGTCGATGTCTGTGATCGACAGTCCGGTACAGTTCTATTTCTTGTCTGATTTTCAAACTTCTTCTTACTCTCCGAGTTCGAAATAAGTTTGGGGGGATGTGGACAAGAACTTCGAACTTTCTATCCCTTTACTTGCTTTGTTTTTATTGCATTTATTTAATTTGGTTTGTTTAAATTTTTGTCTAAATAAAAAAAATATATAGATATTATGTGAGGAAAATCTTTAAGTAATTGAACCCTCTTACAATATATGCAATGTTTGGAATCGATCCTTGATTAGTTGAGTTAATTTCGATTGTGGTTGATTTGCCTATGAATGTAGAAAACCGCATGATAGGGTCTAATTGAAACTTACACTTGCATGATGTTTGAGTGGATTGAAATTGACTAAGGAAGAGTTTTTGAACCCAAGTGAGATTTGAGCCTTTATTTGTTCATGAGAGATTCGTATGTATGTTTTCGTTTCTCTAGAACTTGCTTTGGTTCTGTTTGGAGACTGCATAGTGTGCACAAGGATATGAAATGATCTTAGGCCATCTTTGTTAGCCAAATTATCCTTAACACTGTCCCTTGTTATATTTTATCCCTAGATTAGCCCCTTTGAGCCTGTTACTTTTTCTTTCTTGGTCTATGAGTTAAGAAAAACATTGTAGTTCTATTTTGTCTATGAGATAGTGCTATGGAAAAGGTGAATTGTATCTTGTCTATAGGATTTGGGTGAAATAAGGATAATTGTTATAAGTGGATGGGAAAATTTTAGATTGGTGAGCAAAAGAAGGTTGGGCTCTAGAAGAAAAAAAAAGTTATGTCGTTATAAGCTCAAATCATTAAATAAAAATTTTAAGAGCATAAAAGGACTAGAAAAAAAAATGAGCCTTGGTTTGTGTTGAAATTTTTAGGAGAATGGTGGATGATGAGAAGATAGTGGTTGGATTTGTTGAGAGTAGCTAACTCAATTGGTTTAGTCACTTGGCCATATTTCCCTACCTTTCACAAAAAGCCTACATTACAACCTAATCAAAGTCCTTTTTTATTCTTGAATTGTGTGCACAAATAAGCAGTGGAGATTTTAGAACTCTTGCAAGCCTATGGTAGAAATTTCTTCATACATGTTGTGAGTGCTTTCATTTGAAACCCAAACACTTGTGTGTTGAGCGATACACTTTCCCGTGAGTCTTCCAAAGTTGATGAATATCTTATCTCTTTCAATTGCTTGTGTGATGTGGATTGATGAACCTTGATTGTGATGAATCTTGTGAGGCATTGCACTTTCAACACTTGAGATTTCTTTCTTTTTTTCTTCGATTGAGGACAATCTAATATTCAAGTTTGGGGGGTTTGATAAGCTCATAATTATACTCACTTATCTATATTTTTCTCCATTGTTTCAAGTGATTTATGTTATGTTTTTACTTATTATTGTGCATCAGTCTATTTTGGAGGGTGTTATGCCTTTGATGGGTGATTTATGCAGGTTTTATGCCAAATTCAATGGAAACCCGTACTGAAAGCAGATGATGTTCAAAGGAACACTTACGACTTCTTCCACAGATGGCATCTGAGCTAATGAAGCATATGGATGGAAAGATCTTTGAATTAGCTTTCCAACGCAACTGGAATCGGGTCAATCGGAGTTAGGGAGCAAAAGTTATGGCTAAAACCATCAGACTGCGCAGACAGATGTTTCTGTGTCGAGAGATAGGATTTGTGTCGACCGAAACAGAGGTCAAAACATTCCTGTCGATCGAAATTCTTTCTGTCGATCGAAATAGAGGTCAAAGTTGCAGAATCGACACAAATTTCAGCCCGGATTTTGACTGGATGGTTGTGTCGATCGACAGCCTGCCTGTCGATCGACACGGAGGTCCGAAAAGGCTGCTTTTGGCCTGTTTTGGCAGTTTTTGCTATTTTTACCCAATACTCAAATTAGGTCTTCTTCCCCCTCTATAAATATGAACTCGTAGGCACGAAATTAGATCTTCTTTTCTCTGCTTTTGCTGAATACATTGGAGTTTTTCAAGACATTGAAGGTTCCTATTTTATTTGTAAGTTCATTAATAATATGTTTCTTTATTTTCTAGTCATGATTTGTGGCTAGAACCCTAAACAGGTTCTAGGGTTGTGATTTCTTTTCTGATGCATGTCTAATTGATATCAACTCATATAGCATGGATTAATTCTCTGATTTAATTTTATAATCTAGATTAAAAGAAGGACCGAGAGGTGAATTGAGATCTAGGTTTATAGTTAATAATTGATGGATCGAGAGATGAAAATTATTAACAGGAAGAGGGAATTAATTGTGTTTGTTTTCTGTCTCAAAAGGAAGAAACTTGCATAGGAATTAATAGATAATTATTGAGATTGATTAATTTGGTGTTCTTGAGACCGAGAGGAGATAGTCACCAATTAATATTCTAGGTTTTAATTGCCTGACCAAGGAATTTAATCCACAAAAATCTATGTTTTTCCCATTGCTGAGTTGATTGATATTGCATGTTGATGATTAGATTATCTGCCCTAGGATCAGTGCTTCCTTTAATTGTTTTCAAAACCCTTTATTTTATTGCACTTTCATCTTTAAATTCAAAAACAAAACCCATGTTCTATTTCCTCAAACTTCTGTGTTCTAAGAATTATGACTAGTACTTTAGGTTTTTCATTGCACAGTCCCTGTGGGATCGACCACCTACGGGTGTAAAAAATTTATTTGGCTTAACCGCTATTCTGTAGTTATCAGTATTCATGGATGACTTTTCAGTATTCGGTAGCTCTTATGATGTTTGTTTGTAGAATCTAGCTACTGTACTCGAAAGATGTGCTGAGACCAACCTATGCCACAATTGGGAGAAGTGCCATTTCATGGTTCGAGAAGGTATTGTGATGGGACATAGGATATCCGCTAAGGGGTTAGAAGTAGACAGAGCAAAGGTGGCAGCAATTGAAAAGATGCCACCTCCAACAAATGTGAAGGGAGTCCGAAGTTTTCTCGGACACGCCGAATTCTACAGGAGGTTCATGAAGGACTTCTCGAAGATTTCCAGGCCACTTTGCAACCTGCTTGAGTAGGACGTGTCCTTTGTGTTTGATGAGGAGTGCCAGCAGGCTTTTGAGAGACTCAAGAAAGCCTTGGTGACTGCGCCAGTACTTACATCACCGGACTGGGAAAAGCCGTTTATCTTGATGTGCGACCCAACAATTTTGCAATGGGGGCAGTCTTGGGATAGCTGAAAGGGAAACTATTTCATGTCATTCACTATGCCAGCAAAAGTATGAACCCAACACAGTGTAACTACATCACCACTGAAAAGGAAATGCTAGTGGTCGTCTACGCATTCGACAAGTTTTGGTCCTATCTAATGGGTTCAATAACAGTCGTTTACACGAACCATGCCGCCATCAGATATTTGTTTGCGAAGCAGGATGCCAAGCCCCGCCTCATCAGATGGATTTTGCTGCTTCAAGAATTTGATTTGGAGATCAAGGATAGAAAGGGAAATGAGAATGTGATAATCGATCACTTATCGCGGTTAGAACAACCAATCTAGGGAGATGATCGACAGGTTCAAATCGTTGAGACCTTTCCCGACGAACATATTTATGCCTTGCAAGACATGCGAGAGACGTATGAGTCGAAAACACCATGGTATGCTGACTATGCTAACTACCTGGTGGCTGGCGTTCTTCCACCAGACTCCTCCCCATAAGCCAAGAAGACATTCTTGCATGACGTCAGGTTCTACTATTGGGAGGATCCCTACCTATGGCAACGATGCGCTGACGGCATTATTCGCTGATGTGTTCCCCAATCAGAGTGGCGGTAGATCTACAAGGCGTGCCACTCTTCTCCTAGTAGCGGTCACCACTCAGCCAATAAGACTGCCTTCAAGATTCTAGCTAGCGGGTTCTACTGGCCTTCCATCTACGAGGTCTGTCGTGGGTAGATTACGGGTTGTAATTGTTCCCAGCGGATCAGCAACATCTCGTCGGAGGAATGAAATACCACAAACCTCGGTGATAGAGGTTGAAATATTTGATGTCTGGGGGTTCGACATCATGGGACCCTTTCCATCATCCCGTGGTTTCTCTTATATCTTGCTAGCAGTGGACTATGTGTCACGATGGGTTGAAGCCAGTCCAACGACCACCAATGATGCAAAATTCGTCATCAACTTCCTGCAGAAGCTCGTGACAAGATTTGGGATGCCAAGAGCCTTTGTAAGTGATGGGGGATCTCATTTTTGTAACAAACTGCTTGCTTATCTTCTTGCTAGGTACGGAATCAAGTATCGAGGTACTACCCCATATCGCCCTCAAGGGAATGGTCTGACGGAGCTGTCTAATAAGAAATCAAGCAGATTCTGGAGAAGACAGTAAAGCAAAGGAAGGATTGGGATGTGAAGCTTGATGATGCATTGTGGGCATATCGAACTGCATACAAAACACCCATTGGGACATCCCCTTATCAGCTGGTGTCGTAGAAGTCCACTACTTGGATTGCCCATTAATTGAGGTATCGTCGAGCTAGCGACGTTAAACCGAGCACTTGTTGGGAGGTAACCCAACGATTTTATCGCTTCCAGTATTTTACATTACGTTGTTTAAATTTTTTAATTTTAATTTCTAATCGAACATAGAATTAATGAGTGTTGCCTTGAATTTCTAATTTTAATTTCGTGCCAGTTTGTGTCAAAAACAGAGGCGAATTCACGTCGACTTTGACCAATGCAGACTCCCGTCGGTCAACATTGATAGCTCGGTGGTGAGTGCAATTTTGGCTCTACTTTGATCGACGCAGACCCGCGTCGATCAATGTCGATGCCACACGAGAAAAAAAATAAATTCGGCTCGACTTCGATCGATACAGACCCGCGTCGATTAAAGTCGAGGGCACGCGGGCGCGTCGGGTAGGTAAGTAGTTAAATTTGAAAACCCTTCCCCCTTCATTTCACACACGACACCAAAACTCCCCACACTCAAAACCCTTGTTTCCCTTCACTTCCAAGCGACGATTCTATGCAAGGTATGACTTCTAATCACCTCCTCCTTCGAATTTAACATGCTTTTGTTCTTTTATTCTTGATTTGAAGTATTTTAAACCGTTAGAATCATGAATTTTAACTTGGTTGCTCCTAGGGTCTAAAATCGATTTTCATGCTTCGATTTGATATGGGTTAGATGTTTAGTCAATATATATGCTTGTTTTGACTCGATTTGATACTTAATTTGGTAGGATTTTGGAGATGGTTGTTGTTCCTCTTTTCATTGTGGTTTGGATTTTTAACCATTGATGAACCTTTAAATTGGGATACTTCATGATGAAATCTTGCCTATATTAGGGTAGAATTTCTCGTTTGTGTGGTCAATTTTGAATGGGTATATGATTGGAGTGAGGAATTTTGGATTTTTGTTAGGATTTGGTGTTGTTTTGGCTTGTGAATCTGAGGGATGGTATATACTATTTGACCCTAGTTCTTGTATCATTTTGCAACACTACAATGGCCGGACGACCTACATTCCACTCTAACGCCGAAGTCACGGCCTACAAAAAATTCCTTCAGGCCAATATCCGACAATCTCGTTACCCATGCCCTGACACAATGGCATCACTTGGCATTGGTGTTGACATGGAAGCTCTCATCAGACGGATCCGGTGGAGGAAGTGGATGACAAGTCAGTGGGTCACATACCCCGCCCTTGTTCGAGTGTTTTTCGCCACCCTCAAAGTGACGAAAAACCCCCAGCCAGTGGAGTTGATCTCCATTCAATTCCAGCTGGGCGATCAAAGGCACACACTGACACGGGACCAGGTGGATGAGATTTTGGGGTGACCGAAAGGTGGATGTTTCCGCTTCCCGAAAGCATTCTGCCCAGCGACTTTCTGGAGGCAGATTGCTTCTAATGCGGAGGATGAAGGGGACCTTGATTCCGGGGGCGCTCAAAGCGTCCTCAATCGACAACCTTATCTTCTGCCACATTCTACGATGTCTCAGAGTCTCTCTTGCTGGTAGAAACGAGAGTGACAAGGTGCGCTTCCAGGAGCTCTTGGTGCTTTGGGGGATGATCATTCGGACAAAGGTGAGCACGGTCGGCCTCGTCATGGACAACTGAGAGAGGCAGGCCAAGGCCACGAACAGCACCGTGTGATGTGGGGGAATGATCACCCCTATCGCCAAATGTTTTGGGATCCCGACGGTGGACTTGGCAGCTTGTCCACTGTTGGGAAATTATTCATGAATCTCCCTTAGGATCACATTGTAAAAGGTTTTGTTGCATCAAACCTTACTAGATTGGTCGATCAAATGCTGAATTCTAGTATAGTCTAGCATATCTTGTAATGTCCTGTATAGGTCAAGCATTGAGTTGTAATAGACTAGTTTGCTAGGAGTTCTCTCTGCTGACACCGAAGTATTTCTAGTAGATTGCAAGAGAAGATTAACACTTGCTAGAAGACAAAGAGATAGCAGAATGCTGAGGAGTCAGCATTCGCTAGCACATAGCAGATTGCTAAAGGATTAACATTCCGGAGTCGAAGGAATCAGGAATAAAAAGAGCACCTGCTGAGAATTCAGCAGTCCGATATCTACCAAGCAGATTGCAAATGAAAGCTAGCAGATCATTCCAAAGGAGCTTAGCAAAGCAGGACAGCTAACAACGATCGCTATACCAACGTTCTGACAACCATACACGCAAGGACAAGACTTTTCAGAAGCAGGTCAAAAAGTATTGTACGAAGCCAGAAAGCGAGTTGAAAAAGAACCACTCTCGGACAAAGAGACCGTTGTGTCTAACGGATATAAAGATTTAAAGTTTGAATCTTCGAGTATATAAAGATAAGTCCAGAAGAGTGAGAGGGTACTGCTCATTCAATACTCTAACATACTTTCAAGAGATTCCTAAGACAAAAGCGAAAAGCTCAAGAGCAGTCAGTTGAAAAGCAAATATTCGAAACATATTCAAAGCCTTTCAACTACCAGAGTGTCCCCATTGAATTACTGACACTCCATTGGAGAGATCTTTGATTCTATTCAAGATTCTTCAATCATTGGGATACCTTCCTTTATTGGAAGAATCCAACAGTCGAACACCTGAAAAGGTCTAGACTAAGACGGGCATTTAGCCGCATCTGAAGAAAAGTTAGGAAGTAACTATAAAACTTCCAAAGTAGGAAAGGCAAGTTTTACGAAGGTGTGCCCTTGACTCAGCCAGACCTACACCTGAGAAGATCAGAATATCGGAGGATAGCTGTCAAGTAGGCAGGCCGAAAGTTCACTGCCTACTTAATGTCCAAGGCAAATCCTTGTACTCTGTATACTTACTTAGTGAATTCTTAGCGTTTTGGCTAAGGAGTGGACGTAGATCTATTTGGATCGAACCACTATAAACATCGTGTTCATTTACTGCTTTATTACGCACGAGACTTTAAACTTAGCAATCATATTGCTAGTGTATAACTGTGAAGAAACCTTAATCTATACCTGAGTTTAAATAATCTTCAAAGGAAAACATAAGTGTAAGTGACGATTAATCATTTCGCTGCATTTCGTGTTCTTGTTTAAGCACGATGACTCTGATATTTAAGGACCAACATCCAGCCCCCATAAGCTTGGAGATTGCCCAGCTCCTCCATATGAAGTATATCACTCGCAGCCCGCTTGGAGGATGGTTTTGGATGCTCTGGAATGGGGATTTCTTCCAACTGCCGCAGCCTGCGCTGACCCATGTCATGAACTATGAGTCTCGTAACAATTGGTTCATGTCGACCGATGCCCACATGGAGCACATGAGGGGACCGAGTGGCCGAAACGAGCCTACTTACCGCCTCAGGCTTCCACATTGTTGATTGAGGCCTAATCAGCGCGTCTTAACTCCCGAGCAAGAGCGCGAGGAGGGCGAGCAGCGCCATCGCCAACGTGAGATCGTAGTCATTGAGGACATCCCCGAGGATCAGGGTCCGGGTCATTTTTCTGGAGAGGGATCGAGATCATCACAGCCCAATTGGGCTCAGTTCGCGGCATTCAGCAACAGCATTAGGCCGCGCAGCAGCGCGCCTTCCAGTAGCAGCAGCAGCTATTCATGGATCAGCAGCGCACATCCTTCAAGGAGATTTGCACATCCTTCGAGGAGGAGCGTGCAGTTAGCGCAGCTCATCGTGTGTTCGTGAATGCCCAGCTGCAGCACATGATCGGTAGGATGGATCACATCCATCTCTACATTGAGCCCGTGCTCGCCTACCACCGGCAGAGAAGACGGAGAGAGGAGGATGACACTGGTCCGTCAGACCAGTCCTAAGGTACCGTTTTTCTTATATTGTCTGACTTGCAAACTTTTCCTGTAACGCCCCAAACTGACCTTCCCAATTTGGGGCCACGTTACATTGATGTTTCAGGTTTTATCAAACACAATTCGAGAATTCAAAGCGGAAGACTTTAATATAAAGAAAGATAAAAGTATTTATCAAGAAGTACTTCGAGTCAAAGCCAACAAACAGTATTAAAAGTGTAAAAACAACAAGGGAAGGAAGTTCAGAGAGTGGTGCAGCAGTGTGTGTAGCGTGATGGTGACATGTATATGGAGATACATGTCACAGGATCTGTAAATCTTTCAAAAATCACTTTATTTCGCCTGCTTACACCCCGCTACTCCCATCCATGCTGCTTAACCTGCACGTTTTAGAAATAACGCGAGGGGCTGAGTACTTTCGTACCCAATGAGAAACATGCCCGAAAACATACATTTATATAGGAAACATGCTATGCAACTCACACAGATAGACATGGGGTTTTATTGAAAAGAACCATGCTATCCAAAACATTTTGTTTTCACGCACGTGCTATTTACATGTTATTATATCTGCTCGGGTTTGTAACTGGAAGTTGGCCGGCTTCCAGGTTACGATGATCAGTTAGGAATGTAAACACACTCAACCTACTGTCATCTAAGTGCACTAGTCTCAGCAATCCATTTTGAGACCCGATCGTTTAATATTCATCATTCATAACTCCGTATTCATAATTTCCACATCCACATATAACAAATTTCACCTTATATCTTTCCAAAATCCCAATCATATGGAGTCGCTACTCCATACTACCAAATGAGTTCTAGCTCAGTTATGAAAACCTGGTTCCAAACTCATTTGTTATTCTCTCTT
>JAPKLW010002351.1:75158-85964 GCA_026898455.1 Plectranthus barbatus | reverse complement strand
AACTCCACCAAATACGCTTGTTTATGCCAAAAACCTATCCTACACAAATCAAACACACAAAACACGAAAACACAACCAAAATATGACAAAAACATATGATACGGGAGTAAAATGGCCACAAACAATCATGTTCACATATCAAAATACGGGTCATTTTACGCACGTATCAGATGCCAAACCCAAGAGACAAGCACAACGACGACTGAATCCCATCATGCAAGAAGCCGTAAAGAAGGAAGTTCTCAAACTCCTTGACCATGGCATAATCTACCCAATTTCCGATAGCAAGTGGGTGAGCCCTACACAAGTAGTAGCCAAGAAATGGGGAATGCAGATAATATAGAATGATGATGGAGAGGAAGTCTCGACAAGACCGATCACGGGATGGCGATTTTGCATCGACTACCGCGCTCTGAACACCGCCACGTGCAAGGATCATTTTCCTCTTCCCTTTATAGATCAAATGCTCGATAGATTATTCGGTTATCCTTTTTATTGTTTTCTTGATGGTTACTCAGGGTATAACCAGATAGCTATGGCGCCTGAAGATCAACACAAGACAGCATTCACCTGTCCATATGGAGTATTCGCCTACCGTCGGATGCCCTTCGGACTATGCAATGCACCGGCTACCTTCCAGAGATGCATGATGGCCATCATCCACGACTTGATCGAAGATGTCATGGAGGTATTTATGGATGACTTCTCGGTTTTTGGTAGCTCATTCGATGTTTGTTTGCAGAATCTGGCTACCGTACTCGAGAGATGCACCGAGACTAACCTTTGCCTCAATTGGGAGAAATGCCACTTCATGGTGCGAGAAGGGATTGTGTTGGGACATCGAGTGTCAGCTGAAGGACTTGAAGTGGACCGAGCAAAAGTGATAGCCATTGAGAAGATGCCACCACCAACAAATGTCAAAGCCGTCTGAAGTTTCCTAGGCCACGCTGGATTCTATAGGAGGTTCATCAAAGACTTGTCAAAGATATCTCGGCCCTTGTGCAACCTGTTGGAGAAGGATGTCTCCTTCGTATTTGATGATGAGTGCGTGAAGGCGTTTGAGAGATTGAAAGAGGCACTGGTGACTGCGCCAGTCTTGACCGCGCCTGACTGGGATGAGCCCTTCACATTGATGTGCGACGCCAACGACTATGCTGTTGGAGTAGTCTTGGGACAACTGAAAGGAAGGCTCTTCCATGTAATTCACTACGCCAGCAAGAGCATGAATCCGGCGCAATGCAACTACACCACCACAGAGAAAGAGATGCTCGCGGTCGTGTATGCCTTCGACAAGTACCGGCCATATCTTATCGGCTCGAAGACAATCGTCTACACCGACCATGCAGCCATCCGATATCTGTTCGTAAAGCAAGATGCCAAGCCAAGACTGATCCGATGGATATTGTTGCTGCAGGAATTTGACTTGGAGATCAAGGACAGAAAAGGGAGCGAGAACGTGATCGCCGACCACTTGTCAAGACTCGAGCCACCGGTCGAAGGGGATGATCAGTAGATGACAATCCGAGACACATTCCCTGACAAACAGATCTACGCTACGAGGGATTTGAAAGAGATGTACGAGTCCAAAACTCCATGGTATGCAGACTTCGCCAACTACTTGGTTGGCGGTGTATTTCCTCCGAACTCTTCTCCATATGCAAAGAAAAAGTTTCTGCACGACGTCAGATTCTACTATTGGGAGGATCCTTATCTGTGGCGTAGATGTGCTGATGGCGTCATCCGCCAATGCGTGCCCTAGTCCGAGTGGCAACCAATCTTCGAAGCTTGCCACTCATCTCCAAGTGGCGGCCATCATTCAGCCAACCGGACGACATTCAAAATCCTCGCCAGCGGGTTCTATTGGCCATCCATCTACGAGATCTATCGTGGATGGATTACGAGTTGTGATTGCTGCCAAAGTATCGACAATATCTCGCGAAGGGATGAGATGCCACAGACGCCGGTCATCGAAGTCGAGATCTTTGATGTTTGGGGGATCGACTTCATGGGACCTTTTCCGCCATCCCAAGGGTTCTCATACATAATTTTGGCAGTGGACTACGTGTCACGATGGGTTGAGGCCGTTCCAACGGTCACAAATGACTCCAAGGTGGTCATCAAGTTCCTGCAAAAGCTCATAACGAGATTTGGGACGCCAAGAGCCTTGGTAAGCGATGGGGGATCCCACTTCTGCAACAAATGGCTGACCACTCTTCTCGCGAGGTACGAAGTCAAACACCGAGTCACCACTCCATATCACCCTCAAGGGAATGGGCTGACAGAGCTGTCCAACCGAGAAATCAAACAGATTCTGGAAAAGACGGTGAAGCAAAGAAAGGATTGGGCGGCTGTACTTGATGATGCATTATGGGCATACCGCAACGCCTACAAAACACCCATTGGGACATCACCTTACCAGCTGATTTTCGAGAAGTCCTGTCACCTGCCAGTGGAGATGGAGCACAAGGTTTGGAGAGCAGTGAAAGAACTAAACTTGGATTGGAGGACAGCCGCCGAAGAGCGAGCCATGGCATTGAATGAACTTGAAGACTTTCGGGATGAAGCTTATGAGAACAATGTCATCTACAAGAATCGAGCGAAGAGATTCCATGACAAGAGATTCGCTCACATGTGTTCCATGCCGGTGACAAAGTTCTCCTCTTCAAATCCCATCTTTGATTCATGCCCGGAAAACTGCAGTCAAAGTGGGCCGAACCATACACTGTGATTTGTCAATTCATGAACGGTGTAGTTGAGTTAGCCGGCCAAGATGGGAAGAACTTCGAGGTGAACGGGCAGAACCTGAAACCATACTACACCCCACTTCAAGACGAAGCGGTGGAGAAGTATTACTTGAACCGCCCTTGAATTCACAGGTTTTGTCGAGCTAGCGACATAAAACCAAGCACTGGTTGGGAGGTAACCCAACAATGCACTGCTTTCTTTTAATTCTGTATTTTTAAATTCAGTCAAATTGAGTCAGTTCAGTTTTGTTTTTCCAGAATTTTTTGAATTGTGTCAGGTCCAGTCATTTGTCGGGGCCATGTCAATCGCTGCCCTTTGGCGTCGATCGACGCGTGTTTCTGGGCTTCGTCGATCGATGCCATTTGTCGACGATCGACGAGGGAATTTTGGCCACGTCGATCGATGGGGGTGCCTCGTCGATCAACGCGAACAATTCAGAGGCCGAACAGAGACGGGTTTAAAACCCAAAACCCCTCATTCTTTTCCTCACAAACATACACACACACGATTTCTTTCTCTCTAAAAACGCCCACCTCAAATTTTTTCTCTCCAAATTCGTCGCTACAATCCACGGTATGTATCCTAAACCTTTCCTCTTCGATTATTTCATATGTTGTGAAGGATTTGAGCTAGATTTTGATGAAAATTGAACTTAGGGCCCTTGTTTCCATTTTCGCATTTTTGTCGATTTCGTTGCTATTCGTGATGATTATTCGATATGGTTAGTTGTTTTAGTCGATACACTCGCTTACCATGGATTTGTTGCTTTGATTTCATTGAATTTGACGAACATGAGTTTGGGGGACAATTCTTGTTGGTGGTGTTGTTCTTGTCGTATAGCTTTGGGGAAAAATTCTTTCAGATTTTGATGTAATATGCTAGGATAGAAGTTAAATTGCGTGAATGTCGAGTCAATTTTGCATGGGTAGATACATTTTGTCATATTGATGTTTGGGGATTTTTGTGAAGATTTTTTGATGAACTTTAACACTTTCCCTGCTACCCTTGCAGTTTATCATGGAGTTCCGCCAAACATTTGCAAACCAAACATACGAGAGGCGTTTCAGGAAGCTCTCGAGTGATGAGTTCACCGTCCAGCAGACACTCTATCCATGTCCGACAGTAATGGGAAGGCTGGGAATTCAAGCTGATGTGGAGGCTCTCTTGGAGAGAGTAGATTGGAGTGCCTGGATGACGGAGCAGTGGCCAACATACCCGTCACTTGTCCTGGAGTTTCAGGCCTCACTCCATGTCTATGAGGTTCAGCCGGAGTCAGAGCCGACCACCATTGCCTTCCAGCTTCTGAATGAGCACTATGAGATGCCAATGGACAAGCTTGAAGAGATTTGGGGCGTCCAAAAAGGGTGAGACAGTTTTCTTCACCCGAGTTTTGACATTGCCCGCTTCTGGAGCCAAATAGCAGCCAATGCTAAAGAGGACTTGCGGGAGTTTGACTCGGGGAACCTGAAGGCTTCCTCCATTGACAACCCAGTTTTCCGATATCTCCAGAGGTGCATGGGAGTGTCCATCATCGACAGGCATGAGAGCGGCAAAGTGAGAGTTGGGGAGCTGTATGCCCTCTACTGTATGCTGACAGGCAAGGAATTCAGCTTCGCGGCGTTGGTCATGGACCATTGGAGGCATCAGATCAAGGCCTCCAAGGGCAACATTTAAAGCGGGGGATTGATCACCCCGATTGCGGAGCATGTGGGCATTGACTTGACCCAGATTGAGCCGCTCGAGGAAGACAATCGAGGCCTTGGCACCGGGGTTTTGGTGAAGATGTTGATGCTTTCACCCCGGGAGGCAGGGTGGTCCCTTCGGATGTCCAATGGGGACAGGTTTCCACTTCCACAGTGAGACCTCACTCACGTCACCGATTATCACTTCCGTGATAATTGGTTGATGAGCACACCCGCCCATTTGAGGCTCATGGTCGGAGCACATGGAGGACCCGGTACCTCCAGACTTTGTCACTGCCCACTGACTCAGCCGGATCAGCGGCCGCCGACCCCACCAGCCGAGCTCGAAGATGAGGCGCCGGAGGATGAGAGGCACGATGGAGGAGGAGGACACATTCCCGATCAGACCGGTGGGCATTTGTCCGGCCACTTTGCGGGAGAGTCTTCATCTTCCGGAGGAGTGGATCTGGCGATGATATACCAGTTCATGCAGCAGCAGGCTGTTTTGCATTCCGAGGAGCATACCCGGTAGGCGGAATTTTGCCAGCACGTGAACACGAGGCTCAACACCCTTAACATGCAGATGCAGCGCCTTCTCCTGAACACCGAGCCCGACTCTGTCTACCTCCGACGCCATAGAGAGTGCCAGGACTGTCGGCGGCGACTACCCATTTGGCCTTCCCCCGATGTTGAGATGGAGGATCCTCCGGAGAAGGAATGAGGTACCATTTCCTTTTTCCTTATCTAACTTTCAAACTTGTCCACTCCTTCGAGTGAAACAAGTTTGGGGGGGATGAGGATAGGAAAAGGGAAACGTTTGTTTTATTTATTTTCTGCTTTATTTTAATTTTTCGTTGTTTCGTTATTTTTCTATTTTTTTTGTTTTTTCTGAACCATCACCATCCTTGTTCTTTTGCTTCAGTATGAACAATTGCTCTCTGTAAGGCTTTTTACTCAAAATTAGTATTTTTGAACTCTTGATTTGTGATACTTGTTTTGTGTTGAATAAGTTTTGAACTCTTGATTTGTGGTACTTGTTCTGAGTTGAATAGTCTTGAGTATTGTTTTAGGAGCTTTTGAACATAGGGCAGTCAGAACTACTTTTGATTACGTTGGTGTTGGAATTGAATACTTGTCTTTCCTTAGAATTGAATTGTTGATTGATAATTGAATATTTGCTAGTTAAGAATGATAATCTGTGTGATAGAGTAACCGATGATAGGAGCTAATTTTGCTTGACAAGTTGATCTTTGAAGTATAAATCTTTGCATGATAACTGTTCAGAATTTGGGTAATTATTGAGGAGTAATGAAAATTTCTACCTTGTGAGAAATTTGTGCCATCTTTTCGTTTGATGAGCGACAAAGTTATTAGATTTACTTCCTAGAATTTGACGAATTTCTCTCTTGAGGTTGCATTAAGCGTGGTAATAGGGTGAAAATGATTTTAGGCATGTTCTTTCGTAGCCCATCTCCCATACACTCGCCTTTAATTTCCACTTGTAGCCCTTTGAGCCTTGAAAATTTTTCTTTCTTTGATTAGGAGGGTTGATGAACAAGAAACCGTGATTTATTGGATGGTGTAAATTGTGGGATTGTGATATGAGGTTATGTGCAAAAATAGGGGTTCCTGAGGGTAAAAAAAAAAAAGAGAGAAAAAAATGAGTGAACATTGGTGAACATGAATGAAAAGAGAAGAGAAAAAGAAAATTTGAGAAGAAAAAAACTTCATATGTATAGTTCACAAAAGTCAAAATAAAGTTAGAACCCTGAAAAATTACAAAAGAGAAGGAACAAGATTGTGTGTAGAAAGAAAAAAACATGTGGGCAAGATATGCTAACAGACTTGGTGTTTGAATGTAATATTTTAAGTCACTTAGTCAAAAATATCCTACCTCTTAGGTAAGCCACATTACAACCAAAACAAGACCTTTCTGATTCCCTGAAAAACCACACTAACAAGAAGTGGAGAGATGAGAAATTTGTCAAACCTATGGTGAGGTAAACTAAAACTTTGAATGAGTGAATTTCAAGCCCTTTTCTTGATTGAGCGATGAGTTCAAACACTTCCCGGTGAGGTTCCTCCTCAATAATTTAACAATGAGAATTTATCTGGATTGCATGATTTATGTGAATAAGTGATACTTAGATTGCAAAAGAAGCTTGTGAGGCATTGCACACTCGTATCTGCATTTGATTAGATTTCTTTTCTGTGAATTGATTGAGGATGATCAATGGTTTAAGTTTGGGGGAGTTGATAAGTTAGGATTTTTACCAACTTATCTGGTCGTTATTTGACTAATTTTGTGGCGTGGAGATTGTTTTTAGTGTCTTTTTCATGCATGAATTGGCTTTTGTACTTGTAATGTCGTTTTTGATGAATCATACAGGTTTTTGTTTGAAAACAACGAAGAATAGGTTCCCAGTTCAGGACCACGTCGATCGACGGGGATGTCTCGTCGATCGACGCAATGATTGGAAGAGAAGTGCTCGACGAAGGAGAAGGAGGAGGTCGACGGAAGCAGCAAGCCTACGTCGATCGACGCCATTCCACGTCAATCGACGAGGGTGCTTCAGTAGCATCGATCGACGTTGTTCTCCAACGATTGACGCGCTCGTGGGATTCCTGGTCTGAGTCTGATTCGAAGATAAACACATATCTACTCCTAGATACTATTTGATACATCCTTCACTATTATAAATAGCCATGTGTAAATTCGTTTTTAGGGTGGAAAATCATTAGAATAAATTAGAGAATTTAGTATTGAAGATTTCCAAGTTTTTTTGAGTTTTATGTTTTAAGACAGATTTCTGTGGGAAGACATTCAGACCCGAGTTTTTATGCAATTCAGGTTTTATTTTTCTATGATGAATATTTCTCTGAATATGTGTAACTAATTTCTTCTTCAGATTCTAGGGTTTCGAACTATCAATGTATACATGTTTTGATTAATTGAATTATTTTCCCTTTCTCTTCGTAGTTTGTGAAATCTGTGTTAATTCATAATCTTGAGTTTGTTGGCCACGTCTTAGGATAAACTAGTTGATTACTTGAGACGTAACTGTAATAGTTTTCAATGGAAAGAGATTTTCACAATATAATCTAATTTCTTGTCGTAACTGAAGGAGATTGATTGTAGGAATAAATCTGTAGATCTTTGGAGTTAGTTAATTTATCGTGAGACCGAGCGGAGATAGGTAATTAATTAATCTACTTTATGAATTGTCCAACAAAGAAGTTCATAATACTTTTCTGAAGTTTCACTACGAAGAGGAATTAAATTGGAAAATAATTAATTAATTCATCCATGTCATACTTGATTGGTAGATATCCCTGGAATCTGTTCTCTCACAATCTTTTTCATCAAAAGCAATTTAGTTTTCTGTTTTAAATTTAATTCGCAAGTATTGTGAATTTCAAAATAATTACAACCCAAAATTTGACTTTTCCCTAACCTGTGTTTTGAGAACTAATGTTTTAGTACTTAGGGTTTTTCGTTACTTCTTTCCCTGTGGGATCGATAATTTTCATTTGCCGCTATATTATTAGCTTTGCTAAGTCGCTGTTAAATAATTTAGCGATCAACAATGCGAAGGGATAGACTTTGATGATACATTTGCGCCAGTTGCCAGACTAGAAGCTATTCGCCTATTCTTGGCGTATGCAACTTACCACAACTTCACAGTTCTTCAGATGGATGTGAAGAGTGCCTTCCTTAATGGGGAATTAAAAGAAGAGGTCTACGTCGAACAACCCCCAAGGTTTCCAGCAAGGGAACCAAGTCTACAAACTGAGGAAAGCTTTATATGGATTAAAGCAAGCACCTAGAGCTTGGTATGAAAGTCTCTCACAGTTTCTGCTCAAAAGTGGATTCGAAAAGGGTGTTATTGATCGAACACTATTCAAGATAAAGGATGGAGAGGACATCCTACTTGTTCAGATCTATGTAGACAACATCATCTTCGGCAGCAAAAATACCAAGTTATGTGAAAAATTTGCCCAGTTAATGCAGAATAAATTTCAGATGAGTATGATGGGCAAGATGACATACTTTCTTGGTTTGCAAGTTGATCAGTCTGACGAAGGGATCTTTATAAGTCAGAAGAAATACACTCAAGACCTGATTAACAAATTTTGTCCAGAGAAGACAAAGTCACTTAGGATTCCTATGAGCACCAATTCTCAGATCAGTCTTGATGAAGAAGGAGAACCTATCAATCCAATTGCTTACAGAGGAATAATTGGGTCTCTACTGTATCTAACTGCCAGCCGACCCGATATATCTTATGTCATGGGTATATGTGCAAGATTCCAGGCGAATCCTAAGAAGTCCCACATGGAAGCGGCAAAGAGAGTAGTGAGATACCTTAAGAGTACGGAGTCTCTAGGTATTTGGTATCCCAAAACTGATGGAATCATGCTAAATGGATTCTCTTACTCAGATTTTGGAGGCTGCAGAATTGACAGAAGGAGCACAAGTGGAACATGTCAGTTTCTAGGTCATAAACTGATTAGCTGGTTCAACAAGAAACAACATTCTGTGGCTACATCGACCACTGAATCGGAATATGTAGCAACAGCCAGCTGTTGTGCTCAAGTGCTTTGGATAAAACAGCAGCTTAAGGATTATGGAATAGACAATGGATGTGTTCCTATCTATTGTGATATCAACAACGCAATTTCAATTTCGAAGAACCTTGTCCTACATTCCAGGACGAAGCACATTGACATTCATCATCATTTCATTCGAGATCATGTTGAGAAGGAGAATGTCTCGGTGGAATATATTAGAACTGAAGACCAGTTAGCAGACATCTTTACTAAACCGCTACCTGAGGCTCGTTTCAAATAGCTATGCATCAAACTAGGTCTTCTAGAGTTTGATGAGATCTCAAGAGAAGGAGATGAAAATTGATTGATGCAAAACAACTGTTGAACTAAGTATGTTAAATTTGACAAGATTTTTAATTAGACCAGTTGTAGAATTTGCAAGTATGTTCAATCAATGTTTGAGTCAAAGGGAAAAACAGCTAATTCATTCATTATTTAGAGGAGAATACATTGTCCAAGCAAGATACATGGAGCTTACATCTACGGGAAGTAGGAGGAAGCACATTTTGAAAGATAGTAGTCGATGGCAATCAGCTTGGTTCCATCCTCCGTGAGGAGAGGGAGCCGCTTCTCAATGAGCTAGCCCAATTGCATGCCGTATGGGATGGTGACCTTAGGAAGATTTCTAAATGCAATTATCAGGCGGTCGAAGATGAAAGCTGCCCAATCTACGTCAGCCTGGTCCTCAAGTGCCATCATAGCCTTCCTTACCAACAGTGAAAAGTCCATATCCAGAAGAGAGTTGCCAACCACCATCTGGTTAATTATGTCAAAGGTTTCTTGATAACGCAACTTGAGAAAATTGCTAGTCACGGTTGGATGGAAACTGACCTCCGCTACCCTCCGCTGCTGCCATGCTGAGCACTCGGGCCCTATGACATACTTGAGATAGTCCTTGATCGGGATGCCGCCTTGCTTAAGCCCAAACTCATTAGCAAGATAGTCAGCAGTCAAATGGAACTCCTCATCATTGAGATTGAAGTAGATCTTTTTCTCCGTGACCGTAGAGTTGTAGGCAAGCACTTTCAATAAGTCTCTGTGGAAGGAATGAGGTTCCTTGGCCACAAAGGATTCAAGGTGGGTTAGCCTGCAATTTTTCCAGCATTTCGTCAAAGACGTTGCGAGTATTCTAGATCTGTCGCCAGAATCAACCATAATCAAGGATCTTGTTTCGTTGGATGGAGATTTTTGCAATATCATTCACCATGTCAGGAGAAGTATCCCTTTTCTAGAAAATATTACATGAAGCAGAGAAACTTGTGCGAATATGAAGTGATAAATATTACTTCATGTCAAGAGTATTTATTGAAGATTTCTGCCCAAGGATCGATGAATTAGAATTAAGTGCTCTGCATCTCATTGTTGGAATTGTATACATAAAAGCATTATGATTGGTATATTAAGAAACATTATGTTTGATATACTGGTAATCATTAATGACTTGCAATAAACAACTCCTGTCTGAATTAACAATCATACGATGTGAACAAACACATCCAGTTATCTCGTCGATAGGGAGATCATACAGTGTGTAAGAGATCACAGAAGATCGTATAGATCGTTCGACCAAGCGAGATATAAACAGTTATCACAGCTAAGACAGTTTCTGGTTCGGCTGTCGGTTTTGGCTGCGGCACACAAGTACATAAGTGGCTTATCTTGACTGCTTTGTGTGACCGGTACATCTCAATGTATTGATAGGATCAACAGTGAGATGAACCATTCTACTTGACATATGAATGAGTAAAGATCTCGGTAACTTGGTCGG
>JAPKLW010002351.1:56326-75148 GCA_026898455.1 Plectranthus barbatus | reverse complement strand
TTAATAAATGGCGATTCATGTCGCCTATTGTAGACTCAGTTCCTACACTCATTACTCCAGAATAGACGTAAAGGCAAGAAATACAGGAAGCTAAAGTAGTAGGCTATGCAATCAATTAATCCATGGATGTACAACTACGATTCCAAGACTACACATTTACTTCTAAAAAAGGAAGTTCAGATTCTGAGATTTCAAAAGTGTAAATCATATACCAATGTATGAAATGTACAGTTAGGGAAACTGTATTGTCGCGATCTGTATGTCAAGATGGAACATTAAAGCAATTTCATTTCATTAACAAGAAGTACATTACTGAAACAAAAAGTCTACAATGTACAAAGGAAATGAATTGTCGATTCCAGTTAGTGAGAGGCACGAGGCCTCGGGGGATGGAAGTCAAAATCTCTGATGTTGGTCGGGCCTTGCACAAGGGAAGGGGATTCTTGCTCCAGGAACCAGCTCAACTGCATCCCATAAGGAACTGGGACGTCAGGCAGAAGCTCCAATGACTCCCGCACCTGGTTGAAGACATAAGCAGCCCAGTCAACCTCCTCCTCTTCATCGAAGGCCATCATTGCCTTCCATACTGGCGGAGAGAAGTCCAGATCCAGCAGAGGGTTACCAACAATCATGTGATTAATTATGTCGAAGACCACTCGATATTTAGGCATCAACTAAAATGCTGAGACTCTTGGGTGGAAATCAACATCACCATCTCTCCATCTGCGCCAAGCAGACCACTCAGGCGTCGCCACACCCTGGAAATAGTTCAAGACTGGAGTACGACCTCAAGGGAGTTGTAGTGACCCGGAGCCGGAGCAGGGAGTGATCGCCGGTGTAGAAAAGCACGGACAATGAGCGGCTCTCGTAAGACTTCCATTAGTTGAGCGGAGGGTGATATGAATGAACCAGACCCACACCAAAATGAGAGGGATTCTGAGGCTTTATAGGAATGGGACTGTATAGCTTAGGAGAGCTTAAATGATTTGATAGGTGCTACTCATACCAACATGGTGCATCATGTTTTCCGGCATCCATTCTAGGAAAACTCCAATGTTAAGCGTGCTTGACTTGGGGTAGAACTAAGATGGGTGACCCCTGGGAAGTTTCTCAGGGTGCGTGTGAGTTAGGACAAAGCATGCTGAGAAGGACTTATGTTGGTTTGTGGGGTCAGCCGTCAGTCTGGAAGCCGGACCAGGCCATTGGTGGGTAACGTTGCCGACCTCGGGTGAGCTCGTCCGGGCCCTGGGGCTGGCGCATTACAGGAGTCCTAGGTATTCGAAGAAGGATTCAGGAGACCAGTAAACCAGTTTTCCATCAAAGATGCCGATGATTTCGCCCTCCCCCCGAAATAAGGCTAGAGTAGGCGAACAATTTCAACACACTCTCCTGGAATTTATACGGTCTTCGGCTAACGAACGTCTCAAGATCGTTGGCTCATAAACCCATCATTACGTCATCATAAACTGAGGATCATTCAAATATTCTAACTTCAGCCCAATCCTATGGAAGATCTTGTTACGATCTATGGAGATGGCATTTGTAGAAAACATGTTTGTGGATGAGTACAGTTGGGTTATTTCACGAGGGTGTGGGAAGTGACGATTGAGGATATCTTCGTAAAACAATATTTATGAAAGAGATCGTGTGACATTTGAGATGATGTCCGTTTGTTTAAATACAATGAACGACATTCCAAGAAGTTACAACATTTCGCTTCTTATATTCAGAATCTGAAGAGTCGTAGATTGATTATCTGACAACTGTCTTGTGCAAATAAAAACTGGACATGTGTTAGACAAGATCGAAGGAAAAAAGCATATATCATCAAGTTGTCAGCGGATAGAGATAAGAAATAATAGTCTGCGCAGATAATCTTTAGAAAACTGAATAACACATTCATTGAACACAAAAGATTATACAGAGTACAGATTACAAAAGGTAAGGGAAAATAAGAGTTCAGCTTTTTTTCTTGAAGAGATGCTAAGGGAAGCAGTCTGAGGACAGCAATTAAGGATGAAGACGATGCTGTGAAGGATAGAAGTCAGAATCCCCAACACCTGGCCAGCCTTGGATGAGAGATGGCCCCTCATGTTTGAGAAGCCAACTCAGTTCCATCCCAAAAGGAATTGGGATGTCAGGCAACATCTCAAAGGAGTATTGCACCTTGTCGAACATGAAGGAAGCCCAGTCAACCTTCTCTTCATCAACGAAAGCCATCATTGCCTTCCAGACAGGTGGCGAGCAATCATGAACAGTTAGAGGATTACCAACGACCATGTCATTAACAATGTCGTAGATCATGCGGTATCGAGGCATCAACCACCTCGAAGAAGCCATCGTTTGGAAACTGACATTCGAATCTCTCCATTGATGATAAGAGGACCATTAAGGTGCTGTAACCTCCTTGAGATAATCCATAACCGGAACACCATCATGAGGAAGTCCGAAACAGGTTGAGAAAGACTCAGCAGTCCAGCAGATTTGTTGGTCGTTGATGTTGCCAAATATCTCATTATCTTCAAAGATGTAGCAGTTGCTGGCAATCACCTTCAGTGTATCGTCCAAGAATCTATACGGTACACAGGTCACAAATTGTTCAAGGCCTGTTTCTCTGAGACTTCTCATTATCGAGTTATGAACCGCCGGACTAGCAGAATGTTGAACTTCCAATCTAAACGGATTAAGGTTCTTATTTCTCTCAATAGAAATATCACTTGCAGAAGTCATGACTATGGACTCTGAAAAAGTCTTATTTGGATTATATTCTTGGAAACATAAAGAAATGATATATTATCTCTTGAAGAAATGGAAGACGTTGTTTTGGGTAGATACTCAATGCTTTGATGAAGACATATTTATGGAGAAAATTGTGTGATGATTCGAAAGAATATCTATCGAATTAAATGAGAGACACAAAATTCCAAAAAGGGCACGAAGCTCCGAGATTCAGATTCAGAATTTGAAAGGTTCACACAAATGCTTGACAAAAAGTAAACTATTTATTGATAAGACAGAGAATACACGGTTCATACAAAAAGGTAGAGAAAAATAAAAATTACATCGGTTCAGCTTTTGGAAACAGTTAGCATATCAAAGACAAAAAGCAGTCAGAACCAAAGGACAGAAGGCAGTTGTTTGGAAAGCGGTCAAAGCAGTCTCAGAGGGTAATAGTCAGTTGGCTCCAAGCGTGAACCCAATGTACCCTCAGCGAAGAAAGGAATCCGTTTTTCAAGGAGCAAACTTAACTGCATACCATATGGAATGGGATCATCCACAAAGTTTCGCATGGCCGTTTTCAGACGATCAAAGATGAAAGAAGCCCAGTCGACCTCAGCCTGATCCTCAAAAGCCATCATCGCTCTCCAGACAAGTGGCGAGAAGTTAGTCTGCAGAAGAGGATTGCAAAGCACCAGCTCATTTATGATGTCAAAGGACACCTGATATCGAGGCTGAAGGAATCCACATGGTGTTGCCGGATTAAAACTGCTGTCATTACCCCTCCATTCCCACCAAACCAACCACTCAGGAGCCGTTTCATCGATTCGGTAATGCATAACTAGTATCCCATGGTGAGGTAGTGGGAACTCTTGTGCCAAGAAGTATGCTGACAAATGGAACTCTACTCCGTTGAGGTTGAAGGAGATTTCATCTTCGAAAATAGCAGAGTTATATGCAATTACCCTGAGTAGATCCTTTTGAAAGGCAACAAGCTAAACGGACAGGAAGCGGTCCAATCCATTGGACTCCAGGTTGTTGATGATTTCGTAGTAGATATTCGGAGATCTCCAGTGTTCAGCATAAAGCCTCCGACAATTGAGAAACTTATTCCTGACGATTGTGATCCTACTCATATCTTCTACGATGTCAAGTGGAGTAGCCATTTCAAACGAGTATGTTAGAAATCAATGAAGCTAAGGAGTTGTTAAGATGATGATTTCTACCTAGTTAAAGGAGTATTTATAAACAGACACATGAGTAAATTAAAGAAGAGAGCCAAGTCATCATTAATGGAAGATATGACTTGACAGATCGGAAGCAAAAAGGATTTAGTTGCAATTTAATGCTCATCTACTGTTCCAAATCAATCATTAATGAAAATATCCGATAAGTCAGAAAGCTAAGAATTCAGAGTCAATGAATGGTCGAGCGAACATCATATGTTTCCCAGAACACATTAATGTCACAGAATGGAGTTCAAAAGCTAAGAAGCTATAAAACCAGATGAAGAAACTGCCAGGATGACAGTTTATTGAGGGAATACAACAGGTGTAAACTGGAGGTAGTGTGTAATTCAGAAAGGCAGACAATTGCAAACTGTATCAAATAGCTTGCTGAAACTGAGAGCGAAGGAAACTAATTAAAGTCAGGGCGCGCCTTTCTGAATTGATTGAAATTATCGGCTACACGATGCATTAAAAGCTAGCAGCACGATGGCGTATTACTCGGAGCCACATCAAACCTTCCATGCGCTGCTACATGACGTGCTAGATGATTAGAACATGCACTTACATCAGCATCAATCTCAGTCGTTCAAGGCAAAAATGAGTTTCAATCTCAGCTGATGATTTTGATAGAAAATCGATCATCAAAATCCCTATAAACCCTTCTTGTCATCGTCTTGAACACTCCACTCACTGCGAATCAATAAATCTAGAAATCCACAGGTCCCTACTACGAGTTTTTAATAAATCGTCCACATTTCATCTCCAAGTCATGCCAAAAGAGAAGAATCAAGTCATGGATGCCAGCACCTCTGATAATCCCGAACCATTCATCATCACAGATGAGACTTCACAGGACGAACTATTCCAGATAGTTGAGGACTTCAAAATCACCAATCGACAGCTACTAGGATCTCCAGTCGTGAAGGAGAAAATACTGAATTAGAAGAACTTCCTCTCAATCACCACCGACGAGTCGATTGCCAAAGAGATTGCTATGAAGCTTATAGCAGAGAAATTAACGAAGTTCTTAACTGCATGTCCCCGATGATTCAACCCAAATCGAGTAGCCAAGTTCTACAAAAATGCTACATTTGAAGAGAACAATAAATTCTTCGAGACGAAGGTTGACTCAACGGACATAAAGGTTGATCCCGCTCTCATCGCTCAACACCTTCATTTACCTCACACAGGAGTACACATCGCCAGTTATCTTCATAACAATAAGGAGGAATTGAAGACTCATTGGTTGAAATGGTAAAAGCCCGAGGTTAATGAACAATTCAGATCCTCTACTAAGGTATCCAAATTGAACCCATTCTATAAGACACTTAGTGAGATCGCACTAAGGATGATATACTGTGGGATTAGATCCCTATTTGAGTTAAGCAACCCTAAATATTCTTTGATGATGGTTCTTGATGACTGACCTGCAGGAAATTGGGCAACATTTCATCTTTAGGCGATTGCTGGAGAATGCGAAGAAAAATAAGGACATCCTTACGAAAGGAAAGTTTTCTTCCAGTGTCAGCTTTGGATTGAAGGTTAGCTACCTTCTTGAGAGTATTCTAGGAATAAGAGTTGAGGGAGAAGATCTCATACCATCAAACTTTATTCCACCAAAGGACCCAGTTTATTGCTTAACTCAACAAGATGCTGCGGATGACAGTTTTGACAACCAGGAAGTAGATGCTGAGAACTCTGAGGATCTCGCTACCATTCCAGCAACTCAACCTGTTGAGGGTTCCAAGAAACCAAAAAGGACTGGCACCTCCGCTCAAAAGCCTAAACAAAGGCACACCAGGAGTAAGAGGACATGAATAGAGATAAACTCTGGAAACATCTCACAACAAGATGACTAACCGGTTCCTGAACATCTCCAACGTCGGAAAAGAAAGAAGACATATCATGACAAACAAATCCGATCAGCTGTCAAGAAACTACATTTTGATTCTACGCTTAAAGGAGCAGGTCGATCCTCCAAATGATTTGAGACGGTTCCGAATCAAGAACTGAAATGCTCTGCAGAGATGGAATGCTCTTCGTTGTCTAGCTCTGAGCAAACCACATCTCGTAGACAAGTACAGCAGGAGGATGACCACACCATCTCTAGAGATTTCGATGAGGAAGAAAGACCATTTAAAGATACAGAAAATGAGAAAGAACCCCTCTTACATTCAGGGGGAATTGATCATTTTGACTCTCAACATGAGATTACTACAAGCGAATCAGCATCAAGTCTAGAGACCATCAGAAGGAAGATCATGGAATATCACCTTGCTATTGAACAACTAGATACCAGTGACAAAAACTGGATACACAACGATGAAAGTTAGACGACAAGGACCAAATGTTCAGAACACCTCTCTCACAACTTCAAATAAAAGAAGAACAACAAATAAAGAAACTGAATGAGGAAGCCAAATGTAAGAAGCGGGAAGTCAAGGCAGCTACTGAGCTCAAACGTAAGCAAGAAGAAGAAGCATCTGCTGAGCTTAGAAGAAAGCAAGAAGCAGAAGCAGCAGCTGAACTGAAGAGGAAAGAGAAGCAGAAGAAGAGGTCACTGCTGAAAAGGCAAGAAATGAAGCAACAACAGCAGAAGAGCGAAAGGAGGAAGAAACAACAACAAGCAGAGCTTCTCCTCCAGCTGAGCTTCCCACTGCTACCTATCAAAATCAAATCCTTCAAGACTTTAGAGCACTAGCTACTTTTGAATGAACTATGTCTCCCAATCCCATTTCTATCACTCCACCTCTTCTACTCAATGATGCTCTCAACCAGCAGTTCAATCAGCGAATAATTGCTCTTTTTGATTTTGTCAAAAAGGGGGAAGAAAGAAGAGATGAGACTATGAAGCTGCAGTTGGCGTGGATAGATAGGCGAGATGAGGAATAGAGAAAGCGAGATGTGGACCATAGAAGGCAAGATGAGGAACAAAGAAGGTGAGACAAGGAATACAAAAAGAGAGATGATGAATACAAAAAGCGAGAAGAAGAACGTAGAAAGCGGGATGAAGAATTAAAAATGCATATGGAAGTAATAATGGCTTCCAGAGAACAAGACTTGAAATATCTCTCAGAAATAACTGCAGTTCTTAAGGCACAAGATCTTTTGCCTTCCACGTCTGCCGCAACCTCCTCAAAGCTAAAGGATGCAGATTCCTCGAATCAAGAAAAGGAGAAGGACAAGGATCAAGACAAGTAGTGCAGAGGTTATGGATTTTTTTTGTGTTTTTATTTTGCATGTCTTCTTTTATTTCCACAGTTTTAAAGCTTTTCATGTACTTGTAATTGAAACATATCTAGTGAAAAGTGAAAAACTGTTGGTTGGAAGACAACTACTCATTGTCTCTTACCTTGATCCTTGACTGGCTGAATTCACATATTCCAATGTGATCAGCAATCTCTCTTCTCCTATCACTCTAATTTGATTGATTTCAATCGAGAATTATTATCCCAGTGAGGGGGAAGATCATTTAGAGTAGGTCGAATGTAGAAGAAACTCAGTTCTGAGTAGTGTTAGATAGATAAACTTTGTAAACTCAGTTCAGCTTCATCTTCTCGTCGACTTAGATAGACTTAGAGGTATGGTTTTGACAACATCAAAAAGGCGGAAATTGTTAGGTGTTGATGTAGAAATCCCACCTTAATTCGATGTTTTGATGTGTCAAAACTATGTACCAAAGTCGAGGCTTTAGAGTTATTAACTCATATAATCCTTGTATAGGATGATCGAGTTGTAATAGTCTAGGAGAACAAAACTATCAAAACTGTGAAACAATTTTGAAGAAGAAGCCATTCAGACGTGATAACTGTCAACCACAAAGGATGAAGAAAACAGAGCAGAGTAACGGTTAAGAAAAACTGCGCAGACAGTTTTTCCTGTCAAGGTTCATATATCAAAGAAAACTATGGACACAGTTTTCACAAAGAAACTGTCGAGAGGCGCTCACAGTTTCTGACCAGGACAGTTTCACATTAAGGAATGCGTACATATCAAGATGACAATCAGTCGCAGAAGAACATTGAGGAAGTCAATGATAAAAGACAAACAGGCGCTCAGTTGTGACTGGCATACAACGTTGTTCGGCATCTGACACATGAAGTACAAATTGATCTGCAAAAGCAAGACAGTACCGCAGAAAAGCCAGAAGTGCAGGCTACTTTTCAGAGAATGATGGACTCTGATTGGACATCCTTCAAGTTGTCTCTACCGGCTAGTTTCTCTATCACAACTATAAATAGCAAGAGCATTAGAGACAAAACAACCTTCGACACATTTATCTTTGTCGTCACTCTGCTGAACTTAAAGCTCAAGCATTAAAAGCTATCAAGTGAGAAGGCATTAACTCTGTGGTTCATTTATTGAACACGAGGCACTTTTGCTTAAAGAATCCCTCGAGATTCTTCGTGTGACCTTGTGTGCACGAGGATTAAGTCTGCTGACTTATATACTTTCTTGGTGTTCTTACTTTTCGAGTAAGAACACAACAGCCTGATCTTCTGAGAGAAGAGAAGGTTATTACGGGCAACTGCCAACAAATGTACATTCTGGGAAGAACTCAACCATCCAATCTACCGGAGAAGGAAAATGGAGGTTTGTCCTCAGTCCATCTTTGAAGACTGCTAGTTCACGGAGAAGATGCAGAGCCTTCGACGAACTGAAGAATGAGTGAAAAACAACCATCTGGGCGAGTGATCCATTGTGCTGTGGACAGAGGTTTCTACAGCAATTGGCTATAGATCATGAGGACTGTAAATTCATAACTTAGTGAATTTCTGGATCAGATATCCGAAGAGTGGACGTAGGACTTAAGGCTCCGAACCAATATAAATATCCTGTGTCGTTTACAGTTTTACTTACTTTGCGCATCTTACATTTTTCAATTATATCTTGAAACCTTCAACACTTGTCTTGAAGTGTTGAAGTGTATAACTGTTAACAGCTTATAACTGTAAAACTGTTAATCTAAACTGTTGACTAAGACAAACTGCGTTTCTTAAAACTATCACATATAAAATGTGTTAAAAAGAAACTGAACTGCCACCTTTTAGAGTGTAAGTAACTGTCTTAATACTTCCGCTGCACATTATACGTACTATGATCTGGGACCAATAGTAGATATGATCAGCGAAAACATCTCTTTCTCCCCCAAGAATGTATATCTAAGATGATCTGGCAATTTCTTCAACTCCACATTCAGAGCCTCACTCTTCATCTTTTTCTTGGCCTCCGCTTCTTCTTTCTTTGTTCTCAACTCAAGATATAACACTTTTTCAACCATGTACTCGGATTGAAAATTATCCAATACTCTTGCACACTCCAACAATTCTTCCTTTACATCATCTTATTTTCCGTTAACATCCTCCGTATAGTATGATTCTTGGAGAACTTCTTCTAGCAGTTCTCTCCTTTCTCCCCCAATATAGCTTGTAGCTTGACACAATTGCACCATGTTACAACTCTCCTCATTCTCATCTTCATTGCTTCTCTTCATAGCTTCCGGAAAAGAAAAGGAAATTTTCATACCATCAAATTGGAAAGTCAATTCTCCGTTTTTCATGTCAAACAAGGCCCCTCCGGTAGATAAGAATGGCCTCCCCAAAATTAATGACACATCACCATCATCTTCCATGTCGAGGAGCACAAAATCCAGCAAAAAAATAAAATCGCGAACTTTCACCAAAACATCCTCAACGATCCCTTTAAGATATGACAATGACCGATCCGCCATTTGGAGTGGTATGGTAGTCGGCTTTATTTCCCCAATTTCTAGTTTTTTGAACAACGACAAGGGCATAAGATTAATGCTAGCTCCCGAATCACATAAAGCATGAGTCACCTCCATACCACCAATAACACAAGAAATTGTGAAACTTCCCGCATCTTGTCTCTTGAAAGGCATTTTCCTTTGGATTACGACACTACATTCCTCAAAGATATTCACCGTTTCGTATTCCCCTACTCCATATTTACTCTTTTGAGTAAACATTTCCTTGAGCATCTTCATGTACCCCGATATCTCTTGTAGAACTTCTAATAAATGGAGGTTGATTTGAATCTTACTCACGTGTTCAAGAAACCGAGTAAATTTCTTATTCTTTCAACTCTTCTCAAATCGTTGTGGAAAGGAAATAAGGGCTCCCAAAGTAGTCTCCTTAAGCTTTTCTTTAACCGATTTCGGCCCCTTTTCCTCACTTAGAATGAACTCTCTCTCCTCCCGAAATGTGACTTTCTTCTTTGTTCGACTAGCTCCATCCTCCTTGTCACCATCTCGAGCATCCATCCGAGTAGTAATAGCCTTACAAGTCTCCCCCAATGTAAATCTCTCCTCTGAATCACTTAAATGTTGTGCAATGTTGGATATTTGAGACTTGATGTCCTCAAACATCCCCTTATACTTTTTGAATTTTCGTACAACTTCATCACTCAATCCTTTTCCCATATCCTTTCTTTCCAATAATAAATTCCTTTGCTTTCCCCCATAATGTTGTGAAGGAAAAGATTAGCCTTGTCATGTTCTATAAGGGTACACCCCTCTATATGGCTCATAACCATGTCTTTGTTGATTTCCCCACGTTTGATCCATAGAAAATACTTCCTCTTCAAAATTGTACTCTTCTCTCTTATTAATAAGAGAAAATTCCTCCAACTTCTCTTGCTTTAATGCCATTTGAACCTTCAATTTCTCCATCTCATTGACCTCTCCAATTGTCTTCACCGATCGATACTCTTTTCTTTTCTTAGGCCAATGGAAACTTTTCTCGGCTATCCTCTCAATTCTCCAAGCCTCATCCTCTTCTTGGTCAAGGAAAACACCTCCCGACGAGGCATCCATCATAACCTTGGTCTCATAGTTAAGACCTCCGTATAATTGGCACATTTGTTGTCTCCTTGACAAGCCATGCCTCAAGCACCTCCGGATCAAGTCCCAAAAACAATCCCAAACCTCATATAGTGGCTCACAATATCTTTGCCCAAATGAGGGGATGTCGGCCTTCCGCTTCAAGGTAAGGCTCGAATGAAATAACTTGAAGAGAAATTTCTCACGCAGCTCATACCAAGAAGTTATGCTCTCCTTATCCAATCCTTCAAACCAATGCCTCGCCCCGTCTCTAAGCAAGAATAAGAAAAGTCTCATTCGAATGTGGTCTTGAGGCACTTGGTTTATCTTAATTGTGTTGGTAATCTCCAAAAACAAGAAGATATGGGCATTGGGGTCTTCAGTCGAATGGCCACCATATTGATTGTTTTGGATCTTTTGCACGAGTTATGGCTTCATCTCGAATTGTGTCGCGTTGACCCCCAGCCGTAATCCTCTCGTGGCATAATCTCCTTGAGGTCGGAAAAGGTTTTGCAAAGGCCTCCTTGGCTCATTTCTCTCATTGCATGTTGCCTTCATATCTTCGAGTTGTCTTTGAAAGTCATCCATTCTTTCCATTTCTTCTCTTCGATTTTCCACATTGATCTCGACTCCTTCAACTCTTTGTCTCCACTTTTGTTTTTCCAACTCACGAGCTTTAGACTCATAATCATACACCACCTACAACAGTCCAATAGCTCCAATCAACCAACCAACAAACAAAATTCAATCAGACAAATAAACAAACACTTAGACTATGAGCAATACACTTTCTCAAATATCTAACAACCTACTCATTTGAAGTCCCCAACAACGGCGCTAAAACTTGATGCACACTAAAATCATTCAACAAAAGCTAATTATATTCTTGTGCGAATGCAAGAATAATATCAATCCAAGTTCTTCTACCCTTCGCTCGTTAGAATACTCAAAATTTATGTATTACTTTCATATCTAAGAATGGTCAAGTCGTTGAGTTTGTGTCTAATCTAGGCAATAAAAGCAAATCAACTATCTATCTAAAGCTAAAATCAAAACATGAAACATTTCAACATTCCTTATCAACAATCTCTCACTTCCACTCTCTTACAAGCAATTACAAGCATCAATCACAAGGTTTCAAAATCAACAATTATGAAACAAAGGACATTGATAGAAATCCACATTGAATCCAAGAGATTGGTTTGAATGATGCAAACAATCATTTAATCCATTTAAAGATGATCAACCTACCTTAAACTTCATATCTCCCTTAGCACCGGCAAGATAAGAGTAGATGAAATTAGATACACAAACAGTTACATTATAGCACCTAATTCCACTCCAAAAAGATTGTACGTTATCGACCTATAGGCAATCTCCGCACAGGGATTGGATCAAAACCTATATGCATCTACACTTTTCACAACACCTCAATTCGCATGTTGGCTGCAATCTCGATGTCTATCACACACATAGCTAGTTAATGCCTACACTATGTGATTTAAGAAAAGGTTCAAGTGAGTGCAATCAAATGAATGGAGGTAAACATACAATTCAAGCTCAATCAATCAATTCAATGCTTCAATCGACCAATATCTAAAGGTATTTAGCTAGACTTACATTTAATTTGATTCAATCGAAAAGACAAAATGCACAAATACATTACAATGCTAAAATAAGAGAGAAGTTTCCCCAAATGATTGGATTTGGTCTTGATCTATGCCTTGGTTGTCATCAATCTTCCAATCTGATTGGATTGGCCTTAGATCCACCTTGGATGAAGTTTAGAGTGAGTGGGAAGTGGAAATCTAGAGAGTTGCCGCTCAATTTTTGCCAAAAGTCCTTTCCCCAATCGTCCTTCCACCTTTTATAATAAGTTCCGAGACCTCAATTTTGCCATGGATGAAATCGGCTCGACCGAGATGCTTCAAAACAAAAAAAATTGCCAAAACAGCACGCTCGGGTTTGCGCATGACAAAATTAGATCAACTAGGATTTGCCTCTTTCTAGCGGATCTCGACCGAGCTGAGCAGGGGTTCGGTCGATATCTACCAGATAGAGGCAAATCTCGATCGAACCTAGAATGGTCCGGACCGGGATTTGGCTCTGAAATCACCCTGTTGCTCCCCTACTTCATTCGGGTTGGTATTTGCCATGCATAAACACGGTCCAGGTTGATTTTTCCACCAAAATTGGATCAAACTTGATGAAAAATGCCCAATTCTTTCCCTACACAACACCAACACAACAAAACACGAAAACAAGACAAAAAGACACGAAAAACTTATGATATGTGGGTAAAATGAAGGCAAACAAGCACTCAAATATATCAATAACTTGGTCATTTTACACACATATCATGCTTTCTTTAATTTATTTCTAAAAAATGTTTCAAAAATCATGCCATGGTAATGCTTTAGACATAATCTTTCAAAATCAAGCCATTCATATTTTTACAAAAGCAAAATCCGATTAACCAAAAACAAAAGTAGATTTTTGATCAAATCACACATGAGCTGCAACACCAATTAACCTACGTGCATCCCCAAATCACACATTAGTTGCTCATTACCTACTGCATATCCTGTTGCCATTAAGTATTCTATGCTTTCTTTCCCTAATTGCATGGACAAGGGCACTTCTAAATTTCTTGGCAACTCTTTCTGCTCTATTAGTGCATCCTTCTTCATATGTGGGATCTTGTACTTGTTGCATCTCTTCACCTTCAATATTTCTTGTACACATGATTGCAAAGTGATAAAAACCTTGTTCAAGGTCATACCTTGAAGTGAGTTGTATTTTGTTAAAACTGCATTAACTAGGTCATTGGCATTTCTGCAAGCATGATTTTGTTGTAGGCTTTGAATAGCCGTAAATAACCCTAAGTCATTGACATTTATATTTGGATTGTTTGTTGATTGTTACACCAATGTTATGTTAAATCCATCTACATTAACCACTCCTCTAAAATCTGGATCACAATTGGATATTTGTGGTCTTGCATTGTCTTGTTGTATGTAATTGTCTTTACTCATGAATGAAGGCCACTTAACCTTTACAGCTTGTACAAGCTGGAATTACGTACATTTATTAGTTGTATGACATTAATAGGAATGTAAAGAATGCATAAATGAAATTCAAAAACTAAAATTTGCATGGTTGCATTAACATTAGTTCATTTTTACATGTATTACAAAATATAAATTCTAAACTTGTTACCTGAATCACTAAGTAAATTTTATCACTAACTTTGTGATTGAATTAACAGGCTGTGTCTCCATAGTTCCAGTTGGCCTTAATTTGTTGTTTCTTTTTGTTTGCACCTCTTCAACGAATGGTTGAATACATATTTTTCAATAAAAAAGAACACTCCCTTATTGTAAAAACATTGGGCGACAAACAACACACATACACATTACCTTAGGAATAAATTTTTTGCTCTTGCAATATCTATATGGATCTTCTTCCCTATGAGTCATGTAGTATCTATGGGTGTTCTTGCATAGGTAAATTGTTTCTCATCTATGTGAATAACATTATCCATATGCTTGCACTTAAGAATATTTGAAGATTATCTAATTATATGTCTTGTACACTAAAACAAAGCCTTAACATTTTATTTGAAGTTGTCCATTCAGGTTTCATGGCATTAGTGTGAACTCTGATAAGATTGTCTTTAACCCATCTACTCGTCGTTGATTTAGAAATATTGATGCCTCTCTGGAAGGGATCTAATTGTCCATCTTTTCAGAAAATGCACGGTTCAATTGTATCTTCGTTTACCTTGATTTTTGCTCTTGATTTTACATCTCTTTTACTTACAACTTTGACAAGTACACCTATTGCGCTTTGCTTATTTGTAGATTCTCATATCCTTGAGATTGTCCTCGTACACAATTAGAACTTGGTTGTAACTTCATTCATCATCCCATGTGCAGAATTTCCATCCTTGCAACATTCAAGCAAAAACTACACAATCACCTCTTTTAAGTTATCTTTCACATATTTTTGTTTGCCCATTGTTCTTTTTTTTTTGGATGATCAATGTAAATTGAAATGTGTAATCCTATTTATAAAAGTTTGTTTGTTGTTTGAACGGATTTGAAATTGTCGCAAAAATTGAATTTTGGTGGCAATGAATTATGCAATGTGTAAATTTGAATATGTTTGGATTTTGTTAAAATTTGGCTCCTTTTTTTGCGTATCATGTTGGCCCCTCTCTTCTCTCGTTTTTTAATTTTATTTGTTTATTAGTTCACTGATTATATGATTAAAATCTCTTATTACTACTTGCATTGGTTATTATGTATGGTCAAAATGAGACTAATATACCAAGACAGATCGAATATATTTTTTCTTTTCGCCTTTGGGAGAACTTATAAGGATGTGTTATTATTGTTTTTTCTTTTTTTCCCTTTACAGCCCACCCTTATTTGTACACCAATTTTTATAATTTCCCAATCACTCACAAATAAATACTAATATTCACCCACATCATATAGTCAAGAGTGAAACAATCACTTTTGCTCGACCTCATAGACAAGGAAAAAGCAACACATAGGCTCGAAAAGGGTAACTAGAGAAGATTTATCACAAAGGACAATGTTTGGGATATTGGGTTAACAAAAATGACCTAATATCGTTTCCTAAATTTGTGCACACTACGCTGTGTACAAACAGAAACAAAACAAGTTCTAAAGAAATCAAAACATACATGATAAACTCTCATCAAAGAATTTAGGCTCAATTCTCACTTGGGATTATAAAAAACTTTCCATGGTCAACTTCAAATCCAATTTAAACATCATGCTAGAGTAAGTATCAAATCATTAAATCATGCGGTCTTCTACATTCATAAGCAATTCAACCACAATCACAATCAATCCAAAACTAATCCCACATTCATGCTCAGAGTGTATCAAAACTCAGAATTTCCCACAAAATAGAATAAAAATTTCAAAATTTCAAAAAGGCTCAAAATTTTCCTAGGATTAAATTTAAATGAATTATAATGCATGCAAAAAAACAAAAATCAAACAGCAAAATAAAAATAAATTATAGAGAACAGTTTCAACCCTTTTCCACATCCCCCCAAACTTATTTTACTATTGGAGTAAATAAGTTTGAAAATCAGACAATGGTTGAAGCGTTACCCCGCTAGAATTGTCGTTGAGTCGACAAACGATATGCCCACTCACAGTTGATCTCATACATCAACCTTTGTATCTCATACATGTGCCTGACAAGGCAGCTTCCTCGTGGTTGACACACGTGTCAATCAACGCAGGTGTTGTCAAGTGACACAGAGCTTGATGACACAATTCGGTCCGCCATCTGCATATTGATTGTGGTTAGCCTCAAATATTCTATCTCCAATTTTTTATAGATCGAGTACGACATTAGGTTGACACTAGCACCAGTGTAAAAAATTACTCGCCTGAACTCATGACATCCAATATCAATGGGGATAAAGAATCATCCCAGATCATTTCTCTTTATCGGCACTTGCTTTTGTAGCAGTATGTTGCACTCCTCATGAATCCTCACAGTTTCATTCTCCACGAACTGCTTTTTTTCACTCATCAACTTCATCAGGAATTTCATGTAGCCTGGGATCTCATGTAAGGTTTCAATTAAAGGTATATTGATGTTTGATTTTTATAGATTTTTCCAGAAACAGGCAAATTTGGTATCCTCTTTCTACTTCATGAATCGCTGAGGGAAGGGCATAAGCGGTACTAGATCCCACTTTTCTTTCTATCACCTGTGGAGGTTCTCTGTTTCAAATGTGTTTAAACTATGTCGGTTGCTGCCTCTGGGTTTTTGTATCGATCAATACGGGGTGCATTCATTGACGTGGAAAATTTGGTCAAAATCCCCTTCATTAGCAATCTCTTCATGTTGATCGGGCCATCAGCATATCAATCATTCTGGGTCAACAGATGGTTAACTCTATGTCGGTGGAAATAGAGGAGTCTCTTAAGTGTATCTTATACCTTTCTCCCTAAACTCATACTCGGGCATCTTTATGCCCTCATATCTCGTTCCAGACTTTAGAGTTATGGTATTCACCTATTTTTCCTTCTTTAGATTCAATTCTATGGTGCTCGGATGTTGGCCTTGCTTGTGTTGGTTGCTCAATGCGGTGTCTAATCTGACTAACTTGGGTTTCCACCAATTGTATATGCCTTAACATATGATGCATCTGGGTGGCCATCCCCTTGACTTTTCTCTCACTTTGTCAAATCGAGCATCAGAGCTTTGAATAAATTTGGCAAAAATATCATCAATATTTGACCTCTTGTGTTCCACTATAGCCCCCATTAGTCAAATTGAACCCAGGTAAAAGCATCTCAACAGTAGACAGGTTCTCATAAGAGAATCCATGATGGTTTTGGGTTGTGTTTGACTTACTTGTTTAGTTTTCTTGGTTACCTCCATGGTTATGGTTTTGGTAACCTCCACTAATGTAATTCACATCATATGTCCTCGTACTACTCCCCCCTTTAATGTAGTCAGCATCTACTGGCACAATCGCCAAACTCTGCTCTGGTCCCGCTCAGCTACAATCCTTCCTACTGCCAACCTCTCATATCCTTCTTTGAGCCTCTTCACCTCTGCTAACATGCTGAACCCATCAATAGACTCGACAACTCTCACTAGCATTTGTTTCTGGTGGGCCATTGATGACTATTCATAGCCTTCTATGCCAATAAGTTCATGGCTTCCTCCACACTCTTCAACATGATAGAACCTCCAGATGAGGCATCTATCAACTCTTTCACACCTTATAGAATTGCAAGACCTGTAACTCCATGTCAATCCTTTGGCCCGAACACGATCTTTACAACTCCTTGAATCTCTTCCAAGCATCAAATAAGGACTTATCCTGCTTCTGGAAAAAGTGAGTAATTTAAAACTTCCACTTGATGATGATGCTTGGAGGAAATAATTGGTGAGGAACTTTATCCATAGCTGCTCCTATTTGTCAATGTTGCTTTTGTCTAGGCTAGCAAAGCTTGACCCAGTAGCGTCCCACAATAAGAAAGAAAACAACCTCATCCTAATGATGTCATGGGAGACTTAGTTTTGCTTTATCGTGTCGCAAATCTCCAGGGATTCACCCAGATTTGAATAAGGGTCTGCACCATCTGGACCAGGCCAGTCTTCAGCTTAAAATTGTTGGCATTGATGCAAACTCTAATCTAGGTTCCTCAGTTTGTGCTAGGAACCTATGATGGATAGTCCTTGGAATAGGTGCACCTTCAGGTTGCCTATTATGGTTATCTCGCCTTGGCACACCAACTGCTAACATCTCTGCTTGCTCTACATAGGTTGCATGTGCCTCTCTCAATTGTTCTTTCTGCTGATGGATCTCATTCACAAGCTCCCAGTACTCTTTAGGAATCAAATTATTCTGTTGCGCATTCTGGATGTCAGCCATCACTACTTGTTTCCCCTTATTTCTTCTCTCCTTCTTGTTCTTCCTACACGTGGCTTCAATTTTTGATCAAACGCTTCGAGTGGTTGGCCTTTAGCTCTAGTGTTCATGCACTACCTGAAAAAGAAAGACAAACGGGCATATAATAGTAGACGTTAACTGACACAACAGGTGTCAACCAATGCAATTGTATCAAATGATGTGCAGTACATATTTCAAGATAGAGCGCACACAAAAACACTCACGCACACAAAAATCAAAACAAAACTCGATCCAACAAATATAAAAACATAATAATAACAAAATATAATCTAAGTAATCCTAGGCAATGATGCTAATTTAATCACTAGAAATTTTATAAGATAATTGTAGAACAGTGGGCAAATAAATTTATAACCATGGATGTCAAACCCACGAGGAAAAGTATAATGACCCAATTTCATGTACTAGACATGGTTTGCTATTCGTTGTTTTAGCACTTAGAATTTGTAAAGGATTTTTTTAAGTTAAACCTCAATCGAAAATAACTTGGGATTTAATCAAAACTAAAAACAAAGATCCCAGGGTAAACAACTTATCCGGATAATATTCAT
>JAPKLW010002351.1:13365-55926 GCA_026898455.1 Plectranthus barbatus | reverse complement strand
TAAAAACAAAGATCCCAGGGTAAACAACTTATCCGGATAATATTCATAGATAAATAGATTTAGAAAGTTAACTACTTGCAACAGGTGAAAAATTAGATTGTGTGATTACAATTCCTAGGGCAGGCAATTACAATCTAGATTATTAATCTGTGAATTTCTCATTTTAAGTATCATTTATACAAAATTAATCAATCTCATGGAAACCCCATATTTAGACCATACAGGTGATTTTTTCTTCTGAGATAGAATTCAATTGCATTAATTATCCCTATCATCAATTTTCTCTTTCCAGTCCTTCAATTGATAACTTCAATCCTAGATTAATTTTCAAATCTCGATTCTTCAATTAAATCTAGTTTTATTAATTAACTCAGAAAATTAAAACGTCAAAAAACAGAATTGAATCAATTGACTAAAACATACATCTAAATAATGGTTATCCTAGAATCTACTAGGGTTTCTTAGCCAGACATAATTAAAGGGAACACAGATGAAGAAATATTAAATTGAATCACATAAAACTTAATAGAAAAATAAATTTCACAAAACCAAATGTTGATCCAAGTCTCCAACTCTAAAAGCTCGAATTGTAAAATAAAACAAGGATTATGAAAAATAACCTAGTTACAAGGTATACTAGGGGTGGAATATCATGTTGGCTTGAACTTTAGGGAAATGGTTTATTGTGTTGTTTGGACCCGAAATCCGACTTCAACTAATTATCGCGTGTGACACTCTGAAAACTCTCATATGTCGATCAACGCAATTTGCGTCAATTGATATACATATGTCGATCATTTTCTTTAGCATCAGTCGGGATGCCTCTGTCGACCCGAAAGAAAAATGTCAATCGAAACAGAGCCCTTTTAGAGGATTTCTTCTTCTCTTGAACACTTTTCTCCTATTTCAACCTATTTTCTCATAAAATCAACCACCACAAGCAGAATACCTACTAAAGCATAATCATGCTCAATAAATAATACTCCCTCCATCCCATGACATTCGTCCATTTTGGTTTCGGCACAGTAACCAATGTTTGTGAGTGTAGTGGAAGTAATATTTTTTTGATGTGAGGAGAATTTTTTTCCATTTTAGGAAATGGGACCAATTTGACTTGACATACGAAAATGGAAAATGGGACTAATCTGGTGGGACGGAGGGAGTAATAAACAAACAAAACTACAAAGAATAATAGGAAAGTAATACAAATAATTGAGTGCAGTTACGAGCTTATCAATTGTTGGGCAATCCTTAAGCATAATTTCCTAAGGAACTGATGAATTGGGGTAGCATGGCAACTCATTTCTAATCTGGACCTACCTCGGAGCAGATCAACTCTAGTTCCCCATGGAGCTCTACATTCTCTGGAACATACCTCTCTACCTTCTTAAGGGGCTTTAAGCATACTTTCTCGAGCTTACATTTTAAGGGACTCCACCTCCGTACTGAGTTTGTGGCCCAAGAATGATTGCTCCTCCCACCTACCCCCAGTGTCGAGAAGCTCAAACTCCATTCCCTTCCACCAATCCAAAAAGGAGGCAACCAGTTCTTCAACCCTTTATCACTTCATATCGGCAATAGCAAGGGCTAACTCACGGTCCTACCTTAGGGATTCAGAGGCCTTAATAGCCTCGCCTCCCTCTGCTAGTGCCGATTACGAATCATCTCACTCTTTCTCAAGTCTTGCATGGGCAGTCCCTGACCCTGTCAACTCAGCTTCAAGCTCTGATAACCAGTGCCCAACAAATATCGCTCGACATGCAAGTTATAGTGAAGAAGGGATGAACCACTAACAATCTGAAAAAAAAAAATATGAAAAGATAAAAGAGTGACAACATGAGCATACCTTGTCAAAATCCAATGGGGTTAGAATAGTTGAACCATCAAACGCAAGGTTGCCCCCGCTGATGGGGATCCTAAAGTCTAAACATTAGCAACAGAAACCACTAGTGCACCTAATTTTGGGATTGACACCGCTACAACCGAACCCCTAATTGGACTTTTGGGCAAGTAAAACGCAAGCTACTCCTTCATCAATGATTAGATGCCTGTAGGGCTAAGTGTTGTGAACCGAATCAAAGATCCATTACCATTTATAAATGTCAAAATGATTGGCCTTCGATAAAAAAACTTTATGCATGCTCCTACAAATTTAATTGCAATGGTTTTAGGATTACCTTAACTTCGTAGGGTCTGAATATAAGGCGCGTTGAATCTGAATCTAATTCCACCATGCTAATCAATTTGATCTGCGGAAAGAGAATTAAATAACCGGAGTTTAGTTCAAAAACAAATTGAAAGATAAAGGATTAGAAATCCTGTTGATCCTCCAGATCTGGTATTCAGATCTGTATCCCTTTGCCTGTCCAAATCAACTACTAGTGAGGATTCTGCTGGATTAATTGCACGAGACAGAATTGGACTTTTTCTTCTCCCACAGCAAGTGGCACCGCCCTCGCTGTCTCTACTCTAGGGTTTCAGTTGTTGTGACTTAACTTATGAAATTTGAGGAGAGAATGGGTTATTTATACATCTAGGGTTTAAACCCTAATGGGCTCTCTTAAGCAATTTAATTGGGCTAGACTTGGGACCAGTTTCAAATAATAAAGTGGGCCTATTAATTAATAAATTTCCATGTCCACAACCCTAGACATAATTAATTAATTTATTAATTTATATAAGTTTATTGCACTAAAGAATTAATATTGACCTACCCCTTTATTACCATGTTATGAGGAACAGGTTGCATTGATTTGGTGAGTCCCCATATTTATGGTTATCGGACATTACTTAATTAATTAAAGCTTCTGACATGGTTCACATAATTAATTAACATCTTATTATCCTGAGTAGTTTCACTCAAACATTATCATCTGTGCTAGTACTTAATCAGCATGCATGACTTCATTACGACGAACCTCTTTAAGCTCCTCAGGGAATGTCCCCATACTATTACTCAGATATGGTAATCTAGCTCCAATCATCAGAACATTCTACACAAGCTACAATCACCCAAGATGCTGATATACGAGTACGTTAATCATGCTCTCCACCATGACAAGTTAAAGTGACATACAAACCGTGCATACTTTTGAACCTTCGTAAAGATTAAGACTTCGCCACACTATGAGATCTTGTTTCTTCTGAAGTTAGACTGAAAAACACATCTCATCGTGGTCCAATCAATACGCAATTGCACGTTCCAGCATATCAAGTGATCAAGACAAATCACTTCTTTCCGACTATGTTGCAGCTTACACTGATAGACTAATCCTCAATGCTATCTTGACTATGATATTGTTATTTTATATTTCACTAGGGCAAACAACCCATACGATTTTACACGATCTCATACACGCCGTATGATCTCCCTATCGACAAGATAAGATGATTCCATTGTTCTCGCAAGTATGTTTGTTCATAGATATGAGATAAGTCAAATATATACACTACAATAAATGCTTTTATTATAAAAAAACCCATCAATGTCCCACTTATACTAAAATCATTACATTCGCCTACTACAGTATATAGTATGTCTATCTAGCCAAGCTATTACATCGACCACTATCAATGGTAAGCATCCACCTCAATCCCAGCCCACGAACATGTCCTTTGTAAGCCTTCTGTGGTAAGCACTTTATTAATGGATCAACAAGGTTGTCTCTCGTGTCAGTCTTTTCAATCTGCACATCACCCATCGATAAGATTTCTCGTATGATGTGGTACTTTCTCTCTATGTGTTTACTCGCCTTGTGAGTTTGTGGTTCTTTTGAGTTTGCTACTACACCAGCTCTATCATAGAAGATTGTGATAGTCTTAGGCAAACTAGAAATCACGTCTTAATCTAACAGGTAGTTCCGGAGCCATATCGCTTCTTTTGAAGCTCTGAAAGCAGTGACATATTCTGCCTCCGTGCTACAACCCGCAATGCATTTTTGCTTTACGCTCCTCCAAGATACAGCTCCACCGCCCAAGGTGATAACATAGCCCGAGGTCAATTTTTTCTCATCCTGGTCCACCTGGAAATCCTATCTGTATAACCCACAGGGCACAAATCCTCACTTTGATAAACTAGACAGTAATTTCTAGTCATTTTCAAATGCTTGAGGATGTGCTTTACCATAGTCACATGCGTCTGTCCCAGGTTAGACTGATATCTTGCTACCATGCCCACGACATAAAAAATATCAGGCTTGGTACATAGCATTGCATACATTAGACTGCCCACCGCAGACGCATATGCCACAAGACTCATTTCATCTTTCTCCTTCTATGTCTCAGGATATTATCCTTTAAAAAGATGAATGTCATGTCGGAAATGTAGCAATCCTTTCATGGCGAGCTGCATACTGAATAGAGCTAATACGAAATCCACGTAGGATTCCTGAGATAAGCTTATCCTTCTTCTCTTATGATCACACAAGACCTTGACCCCAAGGATGTACCCAGCTTCTCCCAAATCCCTAATTTGGAGTTGTTCGGACAACCATCTTTTAATGTCCGACAACACCCCCACATTATTTCCAAATAGGAGAATATAGTTTATATATAGTGCAAGGAACACCACGCTCCCACTAACACAAATACGTATACGCAACTCTTGTTTTCCAACTATAAAAATCCATAGGATTAAATTCCATCGTTCAAATGTAAGTTTCACGACTGGGAAGCTTCCTTAAGTCCAAACAAAGACTTCTTAAGCTTCATGAAAAGATGCTTTTTGCCTTTGTGCACATAACCCTCGAGCTGGTGCTTATAGATGTCCCGACCTTCATCCAGGTAACCATTTAGAAAAGCGATTTGGACATCCATTTGTTAAATCTCGAGGTCCATATGTGTCGATATGGCAAGAAGTATCTGGATGGATTTTAGCATGGTTACCGGTGTAAATGTTTCATCATTGTCAATGCCCTCCTTCTGATTGTAACCCATTGCCACAAGCCTGGCTTTGAAAGTCGTGACTTCTCCATCCGCTTCCTTCTTTCTCTTGTATACCCACTTGCACCCCATGGCTCGAGAGCCATTAGGCAGCACAGATTTATGGTATTCATCCATAGCCGTTATGGGTTCTATCTCTGAATCAATGGCAATGCGCCATTTTTCTGCATCCTTGTCACTCACTACCTTAATGTACGTCAATGGATCAAAGTCATCATGTCCATTTTTTGGGTTCAAGTCCGAGAACTCTATCACGAACATGTACCTATCAGGTTGGAAGATAACTCTCCCACTGCGATCAGGCTTGGGCATTGCATCAGTAGTCGGTACAGTAACTTGTGGTTCCGTACTTTGCACTGGTGAACGAGTACATGGTACCGTACCTTCCAAAGGTACATTGTCACGCCCTGAACAAAATAAAGAATAATTCATGAGGCATATCGGGAAGAAATACAAGACATGCGTGTTTGGGAAATGGATAATATGGACATAAACAACTATTAGCAACCAAACACGACTTAATACGCAAAAGACGCCTCCCGAAGAGGGATCGAGGCCCTTCGGATGACAAGATTCAGATTTTGATTACATCAAAGGAAAGAAAATAAATAAGAGTTTTGCTAGCAGCGTAAAGTTTAAGAGGGAAAATACATATGAAGATGCATTCTCCAAATTCTAACTATTACAAAAGGTGAGATTCCTTGCCAAGCAAACTCGTCTGTCGTCGTCACCACCGTCAACCTGCAAATTTTAGAAATTATATACAGGGCTGAGTACGTGAAGGTACCCAGTAGACACATGCTCAAAAATATAACATTTGATTGAATGTCATGCCTTTATATAACGGCCATGCATGGGGTTTTACATTAGAAAGATTCTCCCATCGTGCCAAAACCATTTATTTTTCTGATTGCGCAATAATTTACATTTCACAAGTTATACTATCTGCGAATGAGTGTGATCCGGGAGGTGGCCACCTACACCAGTCACAATGCACATTCACGTTAAGGTGCTACCTTAACGAGTCGGCATCACAATGAACTAATCACTGGCATCATTTTCAATACCAGGACACGATCGTTACAAGTAAACATGCATACTACTGCGTAATATGTTCTTCCCTAAGTGGTGACCCTCAAAATTAGAGGACAGATAGATAAGCATAAAAAATTTAGGCAATGACATAAGCTTTAAAATATAAACATGCTTTCCATTTCATCATTTGAGCTCGAAGCTCGAAATCAAATAGTTATTCATTTTCATTTTTATTGAAAATAGTGCCCACCTTTAGTAGGTGCGGTGCATTTCTTCTAGGCTGCATCGAATCGTGCTCCGGGATTTCCTAAGGAAATTAATAAGTTCCATAAGACAACTGGTATTTCATAACGCATAAGAATTTCTTCATAAACTCTATAATTAGGTTGTTAAGCATCGTCGAGAGATAAAACGTGAGCGTTTTCAGAAAACTTTAAAGTTACTCATTTATTTATTTTGATTCGAGCTTGCGGACTTATGGACAAGGAATTCAAAAAGGTTCAAGTTCTTTAAACGAACGAGGTGTTCAAGAAAAGACGTGTGAAGAAATAGAATTGTGCATTTAGCAAGCTTCAAGAATCGAAGCAATGCTTTCCTCAATTTAGATTGATAAAATATTCCAATGAAGGGGTAAAGAAGGAAAATGCCAATTCCTTGACAAGTTTAATATTTCTCAAAGAAGGTATGGGGACAAATCTATATTCCAAAGTGAAATGAATTAAGTTTAAGAATTTGGAAATTGAAATGAAGTTCAAAGATCGGTTCACTCCTGCTTCGAGTTGAATTAATCAAATACTGAGAAAAATTCATCTAGGGCAATAAACAAATGATTGGGGATGGGAAGGAAATAATACGAGTTAGAAAATCGAATAACAATTAAATGAAAAAAACAACCTGTGTCGACTGACACAAAGGACATCGGTCGATGCGTCTGTCGACAGGGCTTCCCTGTCGGTCGATAGAAATTAATGTTAAGCGACACAATTGCTTGACGGGAAGAATGACGATTGAGGGTGTGTCGATCAACATAGGCGGTGTCGGTCGACAGAACATCTCTGTCAGTCGATGGAGGGCGGTGTCGAGCGATACAAAGGCTCAATCGGCTGGGTTAAAAATTGGCGTGTTGATCGACACAGGAGTGTGTCGATCGATGCAACTGCTGGTCTTGTGTTGGTTGACACACTTTTGTGTCGACTGAAACAGAGGGTTATCCCTCTTCACCCAGAATTTCACCATTTGGTCGGTTTGGTTGTCCGAGCACGTCTTTACGTATTTTAACATGACTTTAAACATTTCAGACATCCAAATTAAAAGGGTTCGATTAATAATGGGATTACAGAATCTGAAACATCAAAAATCCGGAATTGTGTCAAGGAGTTCTTCATGCTCAATTCAACATATATTTTATATTTAACAAGCTCATCCTCATACTCTTTTAACATAGCTCAAAACCAACATGCTCAAACTCTCAACTAGCATCACCACGTCTTGATTCATGCTAAAAAATATACATAAGTCAACAAACCAAGGTCTCCAAAATTTAGATCTAAACATGTTTGGTCCTTAATCAAAACTTCCAAGCTAAAAACAACATGCTCTCTTTAAAACAAAACTTAAACATGCTTGGTCTCTAGTTCAAACATGCATGCTAGGAAATCCTCCTTTATTCTAAATCTCTAAAAAAAAATAATGAAGTCATTCTTATTCAAGACATCTCAAAGAGAGTGGTGTTCTAGGTCACAAGAGGACTTACCCTTGAAGTCCATTGATTTATCTTTCTTCCTTAAGCTTCTTGGTGGAGAACATAGGCCATAACTCTTAGCCCCTCTCCTTAGCTCATGGAGGAAGAATAAGAGAAGAAAAATGGTGGTGAATCTTCCAAACTGAGAAGTTCTAGGTGTTTAACAAGCTTCAAGTGCTTACCTTCAACCAAGGACCAAGTATACGGGTCTCAAAGACGTTGATCTTTCCGGAAGAAGGTGGATTGAGCCTCCAAAATGAAGAACTTGGGAAGAACTCACTCACACTCACTCCCTCTCTCTATGTTCGAAAATGGGAAGGCAAAGTGGGGAAATGAACTAATTTCCTCACTTAAATCACATAAAACTTGGTGGCCAATTTTAAATAAATTAAAAGATAAATTTATATATGATAAATAATTTTATCCAAGGGATAATAGGGTTAGAAGGGTATTACATGGTGGATAAAAAAGTTATTCTGACCATACTACTTATGGTATAGGATATAAAGTTGAAATTACCATTTATGGTAATAAAGTGTCTTTTGCATTTTGTGAAGTGATCTCATCGGTCAATCGAATGCCATTGACATTAAATCTCTACGAAAACTCATTGCGTAATACGATTTGATCGAATTTAAGCTATTTCCATATAACTGATAAAATCCCAACATTCAATTAATCATAGAACATTTGTTAGGAAATATTGAAATACGTTTGCTTGGCTTGCAAGAAATCATAAACACTCTTATAATAAAGTCGGTCTTGCATCACTAGAATAATTGATTGGAAAATGATCATATTACTACGATAAATTCATAAATTTCATTAAACAAAATACGGGGTATTACATACATCCACGCTCACACGTGTCTTTTCCTTGGAAGTGCACCATTTCCTTCAATTTCTTGAAGAATCAAAATGCTCTTTGACTTGTGGTTTCTTACATACCCATACTCCAAGAATCTAGCATTGATGCTAACAACGATCCTTTGACTCTGAAGATAGTAAAAGTAACCGCCTTTCGGTTGCCGAGGATACCCTATAAATAACATCATTTTTTACCGAGTTTCTAATTTATCAAGTTCTTTAGTCAGCACGTGTGTTGGACAACCCCCAAACTCTGAACTTGTTCAAACTAGGTTTGCGTCCAAGAAAGAGTTCATTGGGTATCTTAAGAACTTATTTAGAAGGTATCAGGTTCAAAATATACACCGTTGTTTCCAATGTGTATCCCAAAAATGAAATGGGTAGGATTTCATAACTCATCATCGATTGTACCATCTCCAAAAGAGTCATCTTTCTTCTTTCAGTCACATCGTTCGGCTGAGGAGTACCTGGTGCAGTCCACTGGGATGTAATCCCATGATCTGCCAAGTATTGCAGGAACTCATTTCCAAGGTATTTGCCACCACGACCTAATCGCAGTGACTTGGTTGTTTTCCCGACCTTCTTTTCTACTTAAGCCTTGAATTACTCAAATTTCTCAAAGCATTCAGACTTGTAGCATAGCAGGTAAACACATCCATATCTAGACTAATCGTCAATAAAAGTGACGATGTAATCATAACCTCTACGAGCCTGCGTGGGCATACATCTACACAAGTCGGAATGGATCAATTCCAACACATCTTCTGCTCGAGCTTGACTAGCCTTAAAAGGCCTAGAAGACATATTTCCCTTAATGCAGAATTCACAGACTTGATGAGGTACAAATTGGACTGAGTCCAAGCCGTTGAATCCACTTCAAGCTGATGTGACCAAGTCTCAAGTGCCACAGATATGTAAGATCCTCATCAGAAGAAGAAAACTTTCTTTTTCTAGAATTCTCGATATCAGATGAATTGCATGCTACATTCACGAAAGATTTATGATTATAGTTAATGATATAGAGAGAGTTAATCAGCATTCTATGATAGATAACATCATTATTATCAATGATAGAAATACCACTATAAAAAATAATTGAATATCCATCTCAGTAATGTTTAGAAACTGAAATAAGGTTTCGCCGAAAATTCGATACATATACATCATCTCTCAAAGTCAAAACATAATCATCAAAATACAAAATGAAATCTCCAATGGTCATTGCACTGACATGTGTTGCATTCCCCATCGAGATGGTAACCTCATCATCGTTCAACACCTTTTTCGGTGTGAACCCCTGCATAGTGTAACAAGCAAGGTTAGTAGCTCAAGTATCCACTACCCACAAATGGGTAGAAACAGATGCTAAACATATTTCCGTTACAAAAATGTAAAGGATGTACCTTTTCCTTTAACAACTGGACAAATCACCTTTCTGATGGAACATGTCGGTGAAGGAGGTTCATCCCCACGATCGATGTTGGATCAAACATACACATACATGGTTTATTAAAAATTAAATCAAGAAGATCAAGAATCACCTTGATAGATCTATATAGATCTGCAGATTGATTCCACTGGAGATCTTCTAACCGGTGTCCCTTGAACCATGATCAAATGTCGGGTGGACAATAATCCTCCGATTCGTTAGATGCCAAATAAATCCAGATCTACAGAATTTTGAGAGAACTAAAACCCTAGTCGTTGTTTCGCACATGAACTTATGAATTAGGTTTTTCTCTCAACATCTGCATCCTATTTATAGGCATCGTCTAGGGTTTTCAATTGGCTAGCCCAAGGATCTCTAGAAGGTATAGGATTGGGCCTCCCAAAAGTCTGGACGCATATATTCAGCTCATAATATAATTTGAACTTGTAACATTAATTCATTCCACTAGAGAATTAATGTTGCAATTGTCATCCTATCCCGATGTGAATTAGGGCTTCTATTTGACTTAATTAATTCTCGTGTTTAAGACAACACACATCCATTAATTAATTAAAAGCTTTGTAGCTTTAATTAATTAATATCTTAATTCCTTAAGTAGTACTCGCTCAACATTATTATCGTATAGGAATAAATTTCACCTGCAATGTTTAACACGATAAAACTTATGAGCTCCTTAAGAGGATGTCAATGACCTAGATGTCCAGGACAGGGTGCCCTTGTAGGGATTTATCCGTGAACCAAATCACTAAATCCAAATAAGCCGGATTGATTTATGGTTTATTGTTCACAATACCAATTCACAAAACCCTAGCATGCTTCTATGAATTTAATGCGTGGATAATAGAGATAACCTTAATTCCTTAGTCTCTGTACCGATCTTTAGCGTTTGAATTCCAAATCTTGAATCAACCACGCCAATTAATTATATCTGCGGAAACAAAAATTAGATGGATTCTAATTTCAAGATTTAATTAAATAAAAGAGAAGAAGAGGAATCTGTTCTCCAGATTAGATCTTCAGGGTTGTATCCCAATGCTGTTTAGATCTACTACTGGTGAGGATTTCACAGATCTGTAGTTGTGCAAGGCTAGAATCGAAATTCTCCTCCCTCTACACTGAGTAGCCGCCGCCCCTCTCTCACTCTCTCTTAGGGTTTCACTGATTTGAATTGTTTTGTTACAACTTGTGAGAGAGAGTTGCATATTTATAGACCTAGGGTTTTAACCCTAATGGGCTGTTGGGCTCAATTCAACATATTTATTTTGGGCCAGACCTAGGACCTAATGCAAATAATAAAGTGGGCCTATAAATTAATTAATTCTCATATCCAAAACCCTGGACACAATTAATTAATTAATATTAATTCTTTTTCACCACAGAATTGAAGGGATTCGTGAACTGAATCACGATGTCCATTTGCCAAGGATCGTTAATTGGAATATCAAAATAAATTGCTATGCCTATGATTAATCCTAGCATGCTCCTATTGAATATGCATAAGGGGGTTTATGCAGAATACCTGGATTGCGAAACCCTGAAGAACGAGTGCGCGGAGATTCCCTTTGTGTTGGGATATGTATACTGAAAAGCATAATTGATCAAGCGTTTGTATACTGGCTTTCATTATGTTGATACATTAAACAAATCTCGCTATCTGATAATGTGAACATACAACGAACTATAATATCCTATTATCTCGCCGATAGGGATGGCCATGTGGTGTTACCACAGCAGGATCATATGGCTCGCTTGACCTAGCGAGATATAAAGAGTATCACAGCTGAGATGGTCCCTGGATAGGCTGTCGGTTTAAGCTGCGGCACATCGGTTCATAAGTGGGCTTATCCTGGCCACTTGATGTGTCGGTACATTTTTATGTATTGATGGGATCAACAGTGGGATGCGCCGTTCTCATTGACATATGAACGAGCCAGATCCCTAACATACTTTCTGTGATCTTAAATCGTACTGAAGGATAAGGGGCACACAGAGGTTGACCGCACTTTGATTTACCATGGTGGCGGGTCTTACATGTACCCTTATACCCGTATTTTGGGTGTTGGCAATCTGTGTGGGGTCTGCTTAGTCTGGATGTATGGTAACATATCCGTTTCAGGATGGTGACATTCCCTGATGAGCTCACAAGGTTCTTTATGCTAAGTCCTGCAGGCTGAATGATTTATTCAAGCATAAGAGATAAAGGTTGAGTGGTATTATTCAGGAAATAAGATATTAATTAATTGTGGTTGATTGTCATATAAACCAAATTAATTAATGAATGTCTGAAACCTTAAATATGTGGATCAAGTTAGTTTGGTGCAACCCGTTCCTAATAACGTGGTAATAAAGGGGCGAGTCAGTATTGTTACCGTGGTGAAGGTTAAAACAATACTTTATTAATTAATTAATGTTCTGGGTTGGACATAAGAGAATTAATTAATAAAAGAGGGCCCACTTTATTATTTGCATCTGATCCCTGGTCTGGCCCACACACTGCTCAAGCCCATTAGGGTTAGGGTTTCATTAAACCCTAACACTATAAATAGCCAAACCCTAGATCAGTAAGAGGTGATACACATTCTCAGTATACAGAGAGAGAGGGCGGCGGCTAGGGCTGTTCAGGAAGGAGGGATTTTCTCTGATCGAATCCTCCGGCTGAATTAACTTGGTAGAATAATCCTCACCAGATTTCCAAGGAGCAAGGGATACAGATCAGAAGATCAGATCTGTAGGAACAAGAGAGAGGCCATCGATTTCTTCAAGTAGAAAGGAAGCCATCGTTTTGTTCATATTCCGCTTCAGATCTGAACGTTTTTCACCGTTATCATACTCCGATCTGTCCTGTAGATCAAACGGTGAAAAAGGTATAAACTCTAATCCATCTTGTACAATTAATTTTGTAGGAGCATGCATAGGCTTTGCATGGTTTATTTAATTGCATTTATTTTGATATCCTAAGAACGATCCTGCGAATTGAATAACAACTCATGTTGTTGATCGTAGACTCAAACCCTACACTTTGATCTTTCCCACGCACAAAAATTTAATTCCTAACAGATTGAGGAAATAAATCTTATGAAAATAATATAATTATTTTCGAAAAAACAAGGAGAGAGGGAGAAGAAAAAATCCTCCTGGTCTGATCTTCTGATCTGTATCCCAACTCAATCTGAATATCTGGTGAAGATTCCCTTCAGATTCCTTGCCCGGTTGAGAAGCAGAATTTCCTCCTCATTCTCAGATCTAGTCGATCACCACAGCTCCCAAAACCTGGTTTGCTGTGTGCAACTTATGATCTTGTGGTGTGTTGAGATCTGAGGAACTTAGGCCTATTTATAGGAAAATACTGGACTTCTATTAGGCCTGAGTTTCATGGGCCAAACCAGGGACCAGAATGCAAATAGAAAATAAGGCCTATCAATTAATTAATTCTCATATTCAACCCAGAATATAATTAATTAATTAATATTGATTCATTTCACTAGAGAATCAATACTGTCCTACCTATTTGCTACCACATTTTGAGGTACGGGTTGCATGGGCTCGGTATATCCCCACATTTAAGGTTACAGACATTCGTTAATTAATTTAAGCTCTGACAAGCTATTTAATTAATTAACATCTTATATTCCTGAATTAATCTACTCAAACCTTTTCATTTATGCTTGAACTTATTCAGCCTGCAGGACTTAGCATAACGAACCTTTTGAGCTGTTCAGGGAATGTCACCATCCTATACAGGATGTGGTTACCTAGTTCCAGTACAAGACAATCATACACAAACTGCTATTACCCAAGATACAGATATACAAGCTCAATTAGAGCCTTTCACTGCAACTCAAATTAATACACAATCTGCATATACTTTTATACCTTCATATAGGCTTAGGATCTCATCAAGCCATAGAGATCTAGATTCTTTAAATGTCAGATAAAAGAATCGATCTCGACTTAGGTCCTTATCAATGTGTGCCCCACACCAGCATACCAAGCCATCCAAGATAAGATGCTTATTACTGCGTATGCTGCAGCCTACACCGACAGTTTATCCTAGAATTGTCTCAGTTGTGATAACTATTTATATCTCGCTAGGTCAAACGATCCATACGATCTTCCGTGATCTTCTACACACCGTATGATCTCCCTATCGACGAGATAAGAGGATAATTGCGTTTGCGACACAAGTTTGTTAATTCAGACAGGAGATGAACATACAATATTTATGATTCCCAGTACATTAACCAATCGACCTTGTACATAATATACCAATCATAATGCTTTCAGTATATAAATCCATCAATCTCCCACTTATACTCAAAGCATAATACAGGTGCTTTCCAGAGTATAACGCGTCTATATTAATCTAGCTATTACATCAAACATTCTACGTGGATAGCTTTGCCCTCAGCCCAAGGTTACGTACATGCATCTCGTAGACCTTCTGAGGCAGAGCCTTTGTGAATGGATCCGCTAGATTATTTCTTGTATCAATCTTGTCTACTAGCACATCACCCCTTGCTACGATTTCTCGTATAATATGGTACTTCCTTTCAATGTGTTTTGATGCTCTGTGAGTTCGTGGTTCCTTTGAATTAGCCACAGCTCCCGAATTATCACAATATATCGTAATTGTCTTGGGCAGCTTAGGAATCACATCCAAATCCAGAAGAAAGTTTCGAAACCATACTGCTTCTTTTGAAGCTTCAGAAGCTGCCACATATTATGCTTCCATGGTGGAGTCCGCAATGCACTCCTGCTTTGCACTCCTCCATGATATGGCCCCACCTCCCAATGTAAACACATAGCCAGAGGTGGACTTCTTTTTGTCTCGGTCTGCCTGGAAATCCGAATCAGTATAACCCACAGGGCACAACTCCTCACACTGATAGACGAGACAATAGTCTCTAGTCCTTTCAGGTATTTGAGTATGTGCTTTACCACGGTCCAATGCGCCTGTCCAGGGTTAGACTGGTATCTCGCTACCATGCCTACAGCAAAGCAGATATCTGGCCTCGTACATAGCATTGCATACATGAGGCTCCCCACGGCCGATGCATACGGCACATTTCTCATTTCATATTTCTCCCTTTGTATCACCGGACACTGATCCTTAGAAAGATATATGCCATGTCTGAAGGGTAACAGACCTTTCTTGGAAGTTTGCATGCTGAAACAGGCAATCATAGTATCCACATATGATCTTTGAGACAAGGTCAGCATCCTCTTATTGCGCTCCCGCAATACTTTTACCCCTAGGATGTATCCTGCCTCCCCAAGGTCCTTCATACGAAACTGCTCGGATAACCACCCCTTTATGCCCGACAATACTTCCACATTGTCGCCAAATAGGAGAATATCATCTACATAAAGTGCAAGGAACACCACGCTTCCGCTGACACATAGACGGTACACGCAACTCTCGTTTGAGCATTGTGAAAATCTATAGGATTTAATCACTTCATCAAAACGCAGATTCCATGACCATGAAGCTTGTTTAAGTCCATACAGCGACTTCCTTAGCTTCCAGACCAAATGTTCTTCGCCCTTCTGCACATAACCTTCTGGCTGTTGCATATAGATGTCCCTACCTTCTTCTTGGTCCTTATGTGCTGCTAGGAGTATACGAATGGACTTAAGCATGGCTACCGGTGAGAAGGTCTCGTCATAGTCTACACTTTCTTTCTGACTATAACCCTTCGCCACCAGCCTTGCTTTGAAAGCTGTAATTTCACCATTCGCTCCTTTCTTTCTTTTGTATACCCATTTGCACCCTATGGCTTGACAGCCATCTGGCAAATCATTTTTCTGGTATACATCCATAGCCGTAATAGATTCTATTTTCGAATCCATGGCGATCAGCCATTTGTCTGCATGTTTATCAGATACCGCCTTGTCATATGTCCAGGGATCGGTATCATCCAGTCCGTTTTCCAGGATCAACTCAGAAGACTCTCCCACGAACATATACCTTTCAGGTTGGTGGATAACCCTCCCACTGTGATGAGGCATCTGAACCGTGTCAGTAGTTGGCACAGTACGCGTTGGTCCCACACCTTGCATTAGTGGCAGTGTTGATATAGCCGGTTGTAGGTGGATTTACCATTACACTGGGCTTTCCTGATGGAATTGTTTCCTTGTCCTCAAGCTCGTGGAGGACAATTTCACTCTTGGATCTGTGGTTTCTTACATATTCGTCCTCCAAGAATCTTCCGTTGGTACTGACAACGACTTTCTGATTCTCAGGACAATAGAAATAACCACCTTTCGTTTACCTGGGATATCCTACAAACAACATCAGCTTACACCTACTTTCTAACTTGTCAGGTTCCTTTGTCAGCACATATGCTGGACAACCCCAAACCCTCACTCTGTTCAAACTTGGCTTTCGCCCATACCAGAGTTCCAGAGGTGTTTTAGGAATTGATTTAGAAGGTACTAGGTTAAGCAAGTAGGCCGCTGTCTCCAAGGCATATCCCCAAAACGAAATAGGCAAGCTTGCATAACTCATCATTGACTGACCATTTCCAAGAGAGTTCTATTTCTTCTTTCCGCTACACTATTTTGTTGAGGGGTTCCTGGTGCGGTCCACTAGGATGTAATCCCGTTATCAGACAAGTACTACAAGAACTCGTTGCTGATGTATTCACCACCACGATCTGATCGTAGTGTCTTTGATAGTCTTTCCTAACTTCTTTTCTACCTCAGCCCTAAACTCTTTGAATTTCTCAAAGCATTCAGACTTATGGCGAAGTAAATAGACATATCCGAATCTTGAGTAATCGTCAATGAATGTGGCGAAGTACTCATAACCTCCACGAGCTTGCAGGGACATTGGTCCACATAAGTCAGAGTGGATCAATTCCAACACATTCTCTGCTCGAGATTGATTTGCCTTAAAAGGCCTGGTCGTCATCTTTCCCTCTATACAGGACTCATAGATTTATTGCAGTACCACTTGAAAAGAATCTAAGAGCCCATCGCATGCTAATATTTTAATCCTCTTTAGATTGATGTGACCTAGTCTCAAGTGCCAGAGGTATGTTTGATCCTCATCGGAAGAAAACTTTCTCTTTAAATGATTATTATTATTGGATGAGTTTGCAACATTCACGGAAGATTTATGCATACAATCAATAATATATAGAGAGTCAATCAGTTTGCCATGACAGATAACACCGTTATTACCTGCCTATCTGACTGTTCTTCTCTTTCAACACTTACTTACTTTGTTTTGTTGTTCAAGGCATTTGATGTTCACAAAACTCCACATCCTTGTTGATTACTACCTTTTGTTGATTTGGCTCAATACACCATAGCCTATATGCTTTAGTACCAACAGGATAACCCAAGAACACACACCTGAAGGCCCTTGCATCCAGCTTATCTTGCTTTATGTGGACATAAGCAAGGCAGCCAAAAGGCCTTAGGTAAGAATAGTCAGGCTTTTTCCCAAACCATAACTCATCAGGAGTCTTAAACTCAATAGCTGCAGATGGAGACTTATTGACCAAGAAACATGCTGTGTTTAATCCCTCACCCTAGAAACCTTTAGATAGACCTGATCCAAGTAGCAGACATCTGACCCTCTCTAGGAGGGTTCTATTCATCCTTTCCACAACCCCATTTTGTTGTGGGTATTGGGGAGTTGTTCTATGTCTTTTGATTCCTTTACTTCTGCAGAAAGAATCAAAGTCATGAGATAGGAATTCCATACCATTATCTGTTCTGAGACATTTGATCTTAAGCCCTTTATCATTCTCAACCAAACTACACCAATCTTTAAACATGTCTGTTGTTTGATCCTTAGATTTCAGTACATGAACCCATACTCTTCTTGTGTAGTAATCTATTATTGATAAGAAATACCTCCCTCCACCTAAAGTTTATGTTCTAGATGGCCCCCACAAATCAGCATGGAGGTATTCGAGTGGCTGCATTGCTCTTTTCTGGCTTGGTTGGTAGGGTAACCGCTTGCTCTTGGCAAGGCTGCATTCTTCACGATCCCCCAGCTCTTCTGAATCAGAAAATTGAATTAGGCCCTGCCTTCCCAATTCATGTAAACCCCTATTACTCACATGGCCAGTTTTCACATGCCATGATCTGATACTCGATCCACTCACCACTTCAGCCTATCCAATAACTGTATCAGCATATAAATAATATATGTTGTACAGTCTTCTTCCTTTGAGTACTTCATTTTCCCCTTTGCAAACTGTGATGGATCCATCATGACCAATGAACTTGAAGCCCTTTGCATCCAATGTTCCTAATGAAATCAAATTTCTTTGAATTTGTGGAATATACCTAACATCACTTAACATTTTGAATTTTCCTTTGTAGTTCTGAATACGAATGCAGCCAATTCCTTCAATCTTGCAAACATTGTTATTGCCAAGCATAACAGTGCCCATATCTTGGAGTTTCAACTCCATGAACCAATCCTTCCTTGGGCACATGTGGAAGGAACACCCCGAGTACAATATCCAACCTTCATCTATGTTTGCATCTTGGACATTGAACACCTCATCTTGGCTGATATCTTGAGACTTCAAGGTGTTATGGCCCTGACCTTGTTGTCCCTTAAGCTTCAATATTAGACAATCCCTTATGAGGTGTCCCATCTTTTTGCAGTAGTGACTGATAAGCTCATATTTATACTCACTTGTCTATATTTTTCTCCATTATTTCAATGCAATTAGTTTATGTTTTAAGTCATTTATGTGCATGAGTCTACTTTAGAGGATGTTATCCCTTCCATGGTACGTTTTGTAGGTATTTAGGGTTAGAAAGAGGTGAAATGGTGAAAGAGCCGAGTTGCACAGAGTTGGCGCTTTAATTGACGTACGGGAAGTCAACCAAAGTTGGAAGACGAAGCCAAAAATCTGAAGCAGGACCTCTGTGTCGATCGACGAGGTGCATGTTGATCGACATAGAGGTCGGATGTCGATCGGAAGCAAGGCAGATGAAGAGGAGCTCGACACACACAAGCATGTTGGTTGAAATGCATCCTATCGAGCAATAGGCAGAACAATGTTGGGATTGTATACTAAAAGTATTTATGATTAAGTGTGTTTGTTTGATACACTAGGCTTCATAAATGTGTTACATCAACATAGTCGCTATCTGATATAACAAACATACGATACGAACTATAATATCCTATTATCTCGCATATAGGGATGATCATATGGTGTGTAGGAGATCAAAGAGGATCATATGAATCGTTTGACCTAACAAGATATAAACAGTATCACTGCTGAGACAGTCCCTCGATAGGCTATCGGTTTAGGCTGGGGCACATCAGTTTATAAGTGAGCTTATCCTAGCTACTTGATGTGTCGGTACATCTTTATGTATTGATGGGATCAATAGTGAGATGTGCCATTCTAATTGACATATGAATGAGCCAGATCTCTAGATACTTGTATGATCTTAAACCTAATGGAAGGCTAAGGGGCATACATAAGTTGACCACACTTTGACTTGCTATAGTGGCGAGTCTTTCATGTACTCTTATACCTGCATCTTGTGTGTGGCGGTTTGTGTGTGGCCTACTTAGGCTGGACATGTAAGAAATCATATCCGTTTTAGGATGTGGACATTCCCTCAGGAGCTCACAAGGTTCATTATGCTAAACCTTGCAGGTTGAATTATTTAATTCAGGCATAAGTGAAAAGGAGTGAGTGGTACTACTCAAGAAATAAGAGATTAATTAATTATGGTTAATTGTCATATGCCAAATTAATTAATTAATGTCCGAAACCTTAAATATGCGGATCATTCAAGTCTAATGCAACCCGTTCTAAATTACGTAGTAATAAAGGGGTGAGTCATCATTTTTACCGTGAAGGTTAAAACAATGTTTTATTATTTAATTATGTTCTGGGTTGGACATGGAATTAATTAATAAAGAGGGCCCACTTTATTATTTGTATTTGGTCCCTGGTTTGGCCCACGTGATACTCAGAGCCCATTAGGGTTAGGGTTTTGTAAACCCTAGCACTATAAAAGCCCTCTCTCACTCAGATCTACAGACACAACTATATGAGAATAGAGAGAGGGGCGACGGCTATCAGTGGGAGGAAGTGATCGATTCCTCTGGATCTCTGATTCAACTCGGTAGTATATCCTCACCAGATTTCAGAGGAGCAAGGGAACAGATCAGAATATCAAATCAATTGGAACAAGATAGCTTGGATCGATCCCACATCCAGATCTACTCCATTGTCGCCATCTCCGATCTAGATCTGTAGATCAGTTGCTGGAGTTCAGATATTCCGTAGATCCATCTTTGCAATTAAATATTAGGAGCATGCATAGGGTTCGCCTGATTTTTTCAATCTGATTTGTTTTTTATACCCTAAGAATGATCCAAATGGCTATTGTAGACTCAAATCCTACAATTGGTATCTGAAAAAGGTTTGGATTTTTAGGATCTGTTTTAAATGAATTAAGATTGAATAAATATGTATGTTTATATTTATTGTGGATGGATTTGAATTGTTGTGAATGGTTTTTGTTCTCGTGACCTTCTCATTTTTGGATTTGTTTTTCGCCACGAGAAAATTTGTGGTTAGATTAGATAGGAAAAACATGTAATAGATCTAGATCTTTTTTTTGTATTTTCTTTATTTTTCAAATCTATAAAATTGGAGAAACTGAAATATGGAGAAGCAAAGAACGAAGAACATGATAATTTCCAGCATCGCCTCAGTCAGACCAGCAGAGGTGACAGTGGCGGCGGCCACTCCAACGCCGGCGAGCAGCGGTGGGTGGCGGCGGCAGGGTGAAACCCTAGGGTTTTCTCCTTATGGCTGGGTTGTGCCCAGTTTTCATCGCTACTATGCACATTTTCGGCGAGCAAATGCAGGTTCGGCTGGCAGCAGGGTAGGAAGGAGGTGCTCGTGGCTGGCGGCAGCGCACAGGCTTGCCCGTCGCGCACGCGCATAAACGGCCTGTGCGCCATCTTCTTTTCTTGACATACAGCCTTCTCCTCCGGCAAGCTACGGCAGTTGCGACTTCACGGAGGGATGTTGCGGGTGTGGGTCGCACAGGAGTCATCGTGGAATGGCAACAATGCCACGCGCGGCAGTCATCTTGCAGCGCAGCTTTGCTGCGCTTGTTGCTACATGTCACGCGAATCAATCGCCAGAGATAGCGATAGTTGTTGTTGTTGTCACCGGCGGTGGCCGCTGCTGGAGGGGGCGATGCATGCTGCCCATGTTCTGGTGAAGTGCACAGTTGCAAGTGGTGGCCGAAAAGGCGGCGGCGGCTAGGTAGCTGAAGGGTGGTGGCTAGGGTTTGCAATACCTTAGGGTTTTTGCTACCGGAACCGTAGCTCGGGCTCATTAGCACGGAGGCAGCCCGCTGTCTTGGAAATTAGGGTTTGGATGCTCTTTGGGCTTGAAATCCTAATTTAAAGTCCAATTGTTGATTTTCCAGCTCGATTCAGATTTCAAGTCCAACGGAGGCCCAGTTTAAAGATCTGTATCAGAAATTAAATCTTGTAATAGTTAGATTTTATTTATTTTTGTGTAATCGCATCAGAGGGACCACGAGAAATTTTTATTTATTTATTTAATTTCTTCTCTCGTTATGATGTGATTTATTATGTGCGCACTAGTAAATAATAAGAAAAAATGCTTACTTGTTTTATTTATTTATTGTTTTAAGCATGTTGTAATTTTTAAACTTTTGAGCATGTTATATGTGATTTATTTTATTTTTAAATTGTGTCTATAAATTTTGGGATAATATTAATTTATGATGGGATTTTAGATGTTACATAATTTACGAGACTTAAAATAATATGTGCGCATGAAACCTTTAGAAATTAAAAATACTAAGCTGGATTTTGGTTATCTTTTAAACTAAAATCATTAGACCTCCACAAATACGACTTCTCATTAGAATCAAGGTATTTTGAAGCGTAAACGTCTACTCGGGTAGCTTGTGTTAGAAGTAACTTACCAGTTCTAATGTGTTGAGGTTTCCAAATAAAACATTTATTTTAAGATGAGAAGTGGGAGCCTCTAAGCAAACGTCTACTCGGGTAGCTTGCATTGAGACAACTCTCACAAGTCTCTAATATTAATCTAAATGGGATAACAAAGGATGTAAAGCGCATGCGGTATGGGTCAAATACGTATGCCAAATCGCTTTTTATTATTCGGAGTTAGGATTGTGGTTTATTTGGCTTAGATGTTGCCTGGAGTATAACTCATTTGTGATGTCCCTGCCTTGGATAGGTGAACATGGTCTAAAGATCTCCAATATTAATTCTTTTTGTCGGCGGATACCTGGCATGGAGAGAAATTTAAGGACTTATTTTGGTCTGGTTGAGCATTGGTCGTAAACGTCTACTCGGGTAGATTGTGGTGAATTAGCTTGGGCAATTGGAGTAAGCAAATTGCATTGTTTTATCTAAAGATTCTATGCATATTTGTTTCAATCGTTCGTAGTATGTGTTTCCTTTAATCTGCTTATTTGTTTTTAGATATGTCTATTATTGCATCGCCCGTTAATTCAATTGTACACAATTCCTTGAATGGTCCGAATTTTCCAGGATAGAAAAGTGATATTGTCAAACTTTTGGATTCATTTGGACATTTGTTTGTTCTGCAAACTCCCTGTCCGAGTCTGCCGACCGGTGCATCTTCCGACGAGGAGCATGCACAATGTCACATGTGGATGTGGTCAAATGGCATGGCCAGACAATACATCTTGGGTGGTATGTCAGATGCACTGCGTCCTTATTATAGTGATGTATGGTATGCGCGTGATGTTATGCGACGTCTTGACGTAGCATATGGCGGGCTCAATGGACATGCTAGATCCAGTCTTATCAAGCGCATTGTAAGACAGAAAATGGGTGATCACTGTAAAATCTACAGATTAATTATAGCAACATTGGCAAATAAATTTATAAGAACCCTAAGGTTATCGAATCCAGGGGAATTGTAAAATGAAACTATCCCATGTACTAATTATGATCCTAAGAATCATTGTTTGAGTGAACAGAAAATCAGGGTTTTGATTTGGAAAATAAAGATGACAATACTTGAAAATTAAAGAGGTTTTGAAATCAAATTAAAGGAACAGATTCTAGGGAAGAATTTTTATTATGGATAACATGTAGAACCAATTAGATTAACAGGTGGAATACTGCAATAATGCTATATTTCCTTGGTTAGGCAAATATAACCTAGATTACTAATTAGTGACTATCTCCGCTCGGTCCCAAGAACACAAAATTAGTCAATCTAATAAGCAAATCAGTTCAATCCCTACAGTCTAATACATCTCATTGGACAGTATAGAGTGTATCATGCATTCCCTATCTCTCTATCAATGTTCACCTCTCGGTCCTTCTATCAATAGCTAGACATCTAAATTAATCGTCACCTCTCGGTCCTTCAATTAATTTAGAAATAGAAAATAATCACAGGAATCATGAACCTAATTAATTAATCCTAACATGCCTCCATAATAATATCAAACCCTAGAACCCGCTAGGGTTTCTAGCCACTCATCGCAAATAGAAATCCAAAAGAAAACATATTAAATTGCATAAAAGTAAAGAACTTACAAGAAAATAAAAGGGTTTCGTGTTTCCCGACTCTCAAAACTCTAAAAACTGAAAAATATGATGATGCATACTGAAAAAGTCGAATTTACTAGGTATTTATAGGGGTGGATGTGTATCCTATCAAATCTAGGGCTAAAGATATGAATAAATCCGATTTTCACCAATTTCCCGCGCCAGCAGACTCGCATCAATCGATGTGGATTGGCATCGATCGACGTGGCTCTCCCTTCGGCGTCGATCGATGTGGATTGGCGTCGATCGACGTGGTCCTATCTCGCCCCTTCTGCGCGGTCTCACAGTTTTGGCCATAACTTCCTCTTCCGAACTCCGATTGACCTGATTCCAGTTGCGTTGGAGAGCTAACTCAAAGCTTTATCCATTGCCATATGCCAATAGCCCTAATCCCTTGTGTGGAGGAACTCTTCACTGCTACTCTTACAAGTCACTGCTTTCGGAACGGTTTTCAAGTGAATTTGGCCTATAACCTGTAGAAACACACCAAAGTACGCATAATACCACCCAATATAGACTCATGCATAAAATATATATATAAACTCAATAAAATTACATAAAATAGTAGAAAATAATATAGATAAGCGAGTAAAATAATGAGCTTATCTAACCCCCCAAACTTGAACGTTTGATTATCCTCAATCAATAGGCAAAAGATCATGCGATTAAAGTGCAATGCCTCACAAGATTCATCACAGTCAAGAATCAAAAATCCACTACACACAAGCAATTTGAAAGAGACAGAAAACTCATCAACAGTGGAAGAACTCACAAGAAGTGTATCGCTCAACTCTCAAGTGTTTAAGGTATAGATGAAAGCACTCAACATGTATGAAGAAATTTCTACCATAGGCTTGCAAATTTTCTAATATCTCCACTACAAGAATGTGCACACAAGTCTAGAATCAAAAAAGACTTTCAATAGGTTGTAATGTAGGCTTTTTCTGATAAGGTAGGGAAATATGGTCAAGTGAATAGAATCCATTAAGTGGCCAACTCAACAAACTACAACCACTCTCAATCATCATCCACCTCATCTCCTCAAATATATCAACAAATACACAACTTTTTTTTTCTAGCTCATTTTGAATCTCTTATGCTCTTTACATAATTTTTGTATTCTTATCTTTTTAGAGAGCTTATGAGAATTCTAATTATTTCTTTGAGCTTCTTTTTCATACAACTTTCCACCACTAATTTATATTTCTTATCTCCATCTCACAATCATTCCACCCCATATACCACAACTCAAGATATGAGCGAAACCAATACTTCTTCTTTATCTCATAGACAAGGAAAGAAAAAAAATTTATAGGCTCAAAAGTGGCTAACTAGGGAAAATTTAATGTGAAGGGACAGTGTTTAGGATATTGGGTTATCAAAGATGGCCTAAGATCATCTCCTAAACTTGTGCACACTATGCAGTCTCAACACAGAAAATAGGCAAGTTTTAGAGAAATCAAAACACACATGTGAATCTCACATCAAATGAATTACAGCTCAAAATCTCACACAAGGGTTTAAAATTTTTCTTCCACAGTCAATTTCAAATCAGCTCAATCATCATGCAAGCATAACTGTCAAATCAATCCTATCGTGCGGTATTCTACATTCATATGCATCTAACCACAATCACAATCAATTCAAACTCAACCTTCAACCGATTCTAATCTCACAATCTCATTCAGTTTATCTCAAAACTCAAAAAATTTCCCCACAAAATAGAATAAAACTTAAAAAAATTTAAGGCGAAAAGAAAAATAAAAAAAAGATAGAAGTTCCATCTCTTGTCCACATCCCCCCAAACTTATTTCCAACTCGAAGAGTGGAATAAGTTTGAAAATCAGACAAAAGAGGGAACGATACCTGGTAGTTGATCTCAGATGTCAACTTTTTATCCCCCCGAAGTCTTCGAACATCGCACGACGTGAAGTAATTGATGTTGGCACTTCACATCGATCGACACCGGATGGCGTCGATCGACGTGAAGCCTTCTTGCCACCCTCTCCTCGGATCAAGTGTATCTCGTCGGTCGGCTGCTCGGCGTCGATCGATGCCAGGCTGCATCGATCGATGCAGAGTTGTACTCCACTTTTTTTTAATTAAACTACAAAATAACTATTAACGCAAAAATAATAGAAATTCGAAATAAATACATAAAAAATGAGAATTGAAAAGAAAACACGTAAGAGGTTGGGTTACCTCCCAACAAGTGCTTGATTTAACATCGCAGCTCGACGATACCTCAAATCACCGCCAGGGAGGTCGGGTCCAGACTCGCCGGCCTTTAGCATCCACCGTGTAAACCTTCCGGTCTTTGATAATGGTGGTCATTGTGGAAAAAGGTGGCGTAGTTGACACTTTCACCCTTTCGTTTCCTCTCTCCCACTCAATGGCAGCTGCTTCATCCTCTTCAGATTCATCTCCTTCTTCTGTAGTGGAGATTCGATTGCACTCCTCTTTCTTCTTGCTCTTGTCGATCATAAAGGTGATCTTCTCGTCGTTTGCTCGGAGTGTGATCTCGCCGCCTCGACAGTCAATGAGAGCAGCGCTAGTGTCGAGAAACTCACAACCCAAGATCATGGGCATGTTCTCATCCTCATTCATCTCGTGCACCACAAAATCTGTAGGAAAAATGAGATAGCCCACGCGAATGAGCACATCCTCAAGTATACCTTTCGGGCGGGATACAGACCGATCCGCCATCTGCAGGGTGATCGTTGTGGGCCTCATCTCTCCGATGTTGAGACGCTTGTAGATGGAGTACGGCATGAGGTTGATACTGGCCCCAGTATCACATAGTACTCTCTCGAACGTGTGTCCCCCAATCTCAACTAGAATAGAGAAGCATCCAGGATCGCTTCTCTTGATGGGCACCTGCTTTTGAAGTAGCAGGCTGCACTGCTCGTGGATCTTCACCATCTTGTTCTCCACGAATTGCTTCTTTTCACTCATCAATTTTCGGAGGTACTTCATGTACCCCAGAATCTCCTTCAGTGCTTCGATCAACGGGATGTTGATGCTGACCTTTTTCAGATTCTCCACAAATCTGGAGAACTTCTCGTCCTCTTTCTGCTTCGCGAACTGCTGTGGGAATGGTATAGGAGGGGGTTGATCTTCAGACTGCTTCGGCTTTGTTCCTGGAATGGGTTTCGGTGTCGATCGATGCAGGGTGGCATCAATCGACGTGGCTCTGTCTTCTGCGTTGATCGATGCGGAAGGTTCGTCGATCGACGTGGATTCATCCCCTGCATAATTTTGCTCCTTTTCGCCTCCAGACTCATCCACAACCATCTCGGGATTCTTGTAGCTCATCCCGGACCTCAGAGTGATGGCCTTGCATTCTTTTTGAACCCTTGGGTTCACCTCCGTTGTGCTCGAAAGCTGTCCAGGCTTGTGCTGGTTGCTGAGTGTGGTGGCAATCTGGCTCAATTGCGTGTCCATCATGTGAAGGTGTTTTGTCATCAGCTGCATATGGTTGGCCATCCCCTTCACTTCGGTTTCTACTTTCCCATACCGATTGTCAGAGCTCTTGATAAATTTCTCGAGCGTCTCCTCCAGCACAGACTTCTTTCTTTCCACAATCTCTCCTCGTGTACCTACATCAAAACCAGGCGGAGGGTGTTCTGCAGCAGAAGGGTTAGAATAAGAAAAACCAGGGTGAGATCGCCCATGGTTGTAATGATACCCTTGATTGCCTCGGTAGTTATTGTGATAACCACCGCCAATGCAGTTCACCTTCGTCCCGGCAGTTCCAGACGAACTACTTGCACCCTGGTTGATGTAGTCGGCCTCCACCGAAACAATAGCCATGCTTGGCTCTGCAACAGCTGCAACTTGTGTTGTGCCCAATTTTTCAATTTCTTCCCGGAGCTTTTTCACTTCAGCAACCACATCAATTTCTGGCTTGGCTTCCACAACTTTGACTGGAATATGTCTGTCAGTTGGCCATTGGTGGCTATTCAACGCCATGTCTGCCAGCAGCCTCATACTCTCTGCACCACTCTTCTTCATCAGTATCCCACCAGCAGATGCGTCAACCAACTCCTTCATGTGAGGATTCAAACCCTCATAGAAATGGCACACTTGCATCTCCAGATCGATGCCATGTCCAGGACAGAGTCGTAGAAGCTCTTTGTATCTCTTCCAGGCCTCGTAGATTGACTCATCATACATCTGCTTGAAAGTAGTAATGGCAGCTTTCCTCTTCAGCAGCAGGCTCGGTGGGAAGTAGTTGCTAAGGAACTCTGCTCAAAGCTCTTCCCATGTCCCGATTTGACTCTTATCCAGTCCAGCAAACCAAGACCGTGCCTCGTCTCTGAGTGAGAACGAGAACAGTCTCATTCTGATTACATCTTGGGTTACTCCATTCCGCTTCACAGTGTTACACACCTCAATGAATTGGTTGAGGTGCGTATATGGATCTTCTATAGCTCTCCCCGCAAACTAATTTTGTTGCACCATCTGAATAAGGCCTGTGCGTAGCTCAAAGTTGTTAGCATCGATGCCAACTCTGAATCCGACCTCCGCTTGCTGTGGAAGAAATCGATCGAAGATGGACCTTGGCGGAACCACAATCTACCTGTTGTTCAACTCTGCCAGTCTTGCAGCTTGCTCTGCCTGAGTAGCCTGGGCTGCTTGTAGTTGTGCTCTCAGCTGTTGTACTTCATTCACAAATTGCCTCTGCTCCTCGGGAGTCATATTTTGCAGAGGTTCTTCAGGATTCTCAGCCATCTCTCATTGTTTTTCTTTTCCTTTCTTTTTGATTTTCCTACAGATTGTTTCAATTTCAGGGACAAAGGCCTCGAGTGTTTTTCCTTTGGCTCATGTGTTCATGCACCTGCGCAGAAAATAGGTAGAAATCCGTTCGGCATCGAACGACATGGATTCCAAGTCGATCGATGCAAGAAAGTGGTCGGCATCGATCAATGCAAGGTGTGCGTCAATCGATGTAACAAGAATGAACGACGTCGATCGACGCGAACGGGCATCGATCGACGTGGGGCGCAGACAAGAAAACTCACGCATGCACACGTACAGAAAAATAAAACTCAATCCAGCAAATCCTAGAACGAACTAGTAACAAGATAAAATCTAACAACTCCCCGGCAACGGCGCCAATTCGATCACTGTAAAATCTACATATTAATTATAGCAACAGTGGCAAATAAATTTATAAGAACCCTAAGGTTATCGAATCCAGGGAAATTGTATAACGAAACTATCCTATGTACTAATTATGATCCTAAGAATCATTGTTTGAGTGAACAGAAAATCAGGGTTTTGATTAGGAAAATAAAGATGACAATACTTAAAAATTAAAGAGGTTTTGAAATCAAATTAAAGGAACACAGTTTCTAGGGAAGAATTTTTATTATGGATAACATGTAGAACCAATTAAATTAACAGGTGGAATACTGCAATAATGCTATATTTCCTTGGTTGGGCAAATATAACCTAGATTACTAATTAGTGACTATCTCCGCTCGGTCCCAAGAACACCAAATTAGTCAATCTGATAAGCAAATCAGTTCAATCCCTACAGTCTAATACATCTCATTGGACAGTATAGAGTGTATCATGCATTCCCTATCTCACTATCAATATTCACCTCTCGGTCCTTCTATCAATAGCTAGACATCTAAATTAATCATCACCTCTTGGTCCTTGAATTAATTTAGAATTAGAAAATAATCACAGGTATCATGAACCGAATTAATTAATCCTAACATGCATCTATAATAATATCAAACCCTAGAACCCGCTAGGGTTTCTAGCCACTCATCGCAAATAGAAATCCAAAAGAAAACATATTAAATTGCATAAAAGTAAAGAACTTACAAGAAAATAAAAGGATTTCGTGTTTCCCAACTCTCAAAACTCTAAAAACTGAAAAATATGATGATGCATACTGAAAAAGTCGAATTTACTAGGTATTTATAGGGGTGGATGTGTATCCTATCAAATCTAGGGCTAAAGATATGAATAAATCCGATTTTCACCAATTTCCCGCGCCAGCAGACTTGCATCGATCGATGTGGATTGGCGTCGATCAACGTGGCTCTCCCTTCGACGTCGATCGATGTGGATTGGAGTCAATCGACGTGGTCCTATCTCGCCCCTTCTGCGCGGTCTCACAGTTTTAGTCATAACTTCCTCTCTTGAACTCCGATTGACCCAATTCCTGTTGCGTTGGAGAGCTAACTCAAAGCTTCATCCATTAACATGTGCCAGTAGCCCGAATCCCTCATGTGGAGGACTCTTCACTGCTAGTCTTACACGTCACTGCTTTCGGAATGATTTTCGAGTGAATTTGGCCTATAACCTGTAGAAACACACCAAAGTACGCATAATACCACCCAATATAGACTCATGCATAAAATATATATATAAACTCAATAAAATTACATAAAATAGTAGAAAATAATATAGATAAGCGAGTAAAATAATGAGCTTATCAATGGGTTAGGGTTGTTCAGTGTGTGAACATGTGGAATCACTCATCCAGCTCATCGATGAGTACACATTAATGGGTGGTCAAATTGAAAATGATTCAAAATTGACTTGATACTCAACATGCTACCGAAGTCATTCGATGACTTCAAGATTTCTATTGAGAAAAACAAGAATGAGTATATTGTTCACAGTATGCTCAGAGATCTTGTGGCAGCAGAAGCTTCTTAAGTCTTTTATGTGAGTCGCTATAACTTGCTTCCGAGTCAGGAGAGTGATGTCAAAGAAAAGAGTAATGATGGAAGCAGTGGGAGCAATCTTGCATTATCAAGTCTTTCCAAATCTCTTGCTAAGAGTTCTTCTAAGTCAGGTCGTAATGACATGAAGCAGAAGAATGGTAAAGGAGAGAGGAACCAAGGAAAGAAAGATAGCAAGAAAGACAAATGTTTCAAGTGTGGTGAAAAGGGTCACTTGAAAGTAAATTGTCCAAGTTTGGTAACTAAAGGACATGGTACGTCATCTTTTGCATTGGTTGTTGAAACATGTTTAGTATCAGTTTTCTGCTCCTTAGTGGGACGTGGTTATTGAGGTTACTAATCATGTTTGCTATACTTTGCAGAGAATCAAGCTAATAATAAAACTTGAAGATGGTGGGATTACCAACTCCAAGAAAGAAGCTAGAGTTGTTGATCTAGCTGATGGAGTTTTTACTTTGTATTTATGTTAAACAATGTTTGAGTTTTGAAGAGATTTTTTGTATAAAACTTATTTCCATTTATGTCACTGTGGATTATCAGTTATTTATGAAGAGTTATTCTGTCATGATAAATAAAAGTGTTTTCCATTATGTTTAAATGGATGTTTCTCTTCAGTACTTGTTTACATAAACCGACAGTGATATATGGCATATTAAAAAATCTCACTAAAGATAAGGTTACATCAGTCTTAGTAGTTTTAAGTAATTCATGGGATTACGGATCTTATCCAGGTATTCCTGAGAATGGTACTTATAAGCACTACCTAGAGGTATAAGATGATAACCAGACCTTTTAATAGGCGATTGTATCTCTAGAAGTTATTTCGTGTTTGCTCTGTGTTGAGTCTACTTCCGCAGTTACCTTAAATAGACACTGATACTGTATCACTTAAGATATGGATATGTTTATCTAATTCATTACAAGTCTTAGTCTCTTGCTTTAATCAAGAGCGTTTAAGACTAAGGTAGAGAAGAAGATAACTAAGACCGTAAAGACATTATGATTTCTTTATAATGGTGTGTATCTCAAGTGATGTGTTTTACAGTATCTAGCAGAGCAAGGGATTGTATCCCAGTTGACTAAACATGTTATCCCTCAAAAGGATAGTGTAGGAAGAACAAAATAAATAAGATTCTTTAAGGTTGATTTGCTATGATAGCTTTGCCATTTTTCGGTTTTTGGGAGGTGCGCCAAAAAACAGTAATGTATCTGCTTAACAGGTATCTTCTACATCAGTTCCAAATACCCTAGTAGATTTTGACTTTGTCAAAAGGCAATGATGGGTAGTTCGGCTTGTAAGCTGATGAAAGAAACTGATTGGTTGGAAGAAAGGTTTTAAGCTAATATTGTTTTGTGGGCTATCCCAAGTAAACGGAAAAGGTGGTTTCATTATGTATCCTAAATTCAAGCAAGTTGTATAGGATGAAACCACGAATCCAAATATGAGATTGTTCTCCAATGATTTGAAAAAGACAATTCAAATCCATCAGGAAATACCCCGTGGCATATTGAGCATACCTTGGAAGGTATAGTATCATTTGCATGGTCGCCTGTGCAAGGCGGTAAACCAAAAATTGATGCACCTATAACTGACAACATAAAAGGGGCATCGTTGTAGTGGGAGGTTGCCTTAACATTCTTAACAGTACTAGTTCGTGGGAAATAGTCTTCAGACTTAGTCTCAGTTGACGAACAATGTTGTATTGTTCCATCAATGCACAATGAAGCAGTTAAGACAAATGATGTCGTTTAATGACGTCAATCATGGATTCAGAAATGAATCAGTAATAGTCATGGTTGTATATCAGGATCAGTGTTACCAAATAGCTTTCCAGCTATAGGCAACTGATTGATATACAGGTAAGGATATGTTCGAATGGTAACCTAGTATATTTCGAAAGTCTAGGTTTGTGAGCAAGTTATGTTTCAAAAACAAGACTTTCTCACTAGTTGCAACTATTAAATCCATTCGAAGTCGGCGGGAATTAAGAAATCTTTCACTTTTACAAGCACATCTTCCACTATACCTCTTGGATAGGACACCGATCGGTCGGCCATCTGTAAGGTTATGGTTGTCAGCTAGATATTCCCGATTTCCAATCTCTTGAAAATTGACAGTGGCATCAAGTTGATTGAAGCGCCAGAGTCACTGAGAATTTTTCCGAAGGTTTCTCCACCGATGACACAAGAAATTGTGAATGAACCTGGATCCTCTCGTTTGATTGGCATCTTTTTCTGTATGATGGCGCTGCATTCTTCAAAGAGATTTACCGTCTCGTGTTCCATGAAGGGTCGCTTCTGAGAGACCATGTCTTTCAAAAACTTGATGTATCCCGGCATCTCTTGGAGTGCTTCAACCAGAGGAATATTGATATGTACTTTCTTCATGTTTTCCAGGAAGCGTGCATACCTTTCGTTCATCTTGGTTTTGGCGAACTGCTGTGGATACGGCAAAGGCGGCTTTTTCGGAGGCGGAGCTGGAGCAGGCGTCGATCGATGCTGGGTGTGCTCGTCGATTGACGACCCTTCTTTGTTGGCATCGATCGACGATTGCTCACCATAAATCGACGGTGACTCGTCGTTAGCAGTCTCGTCGGCCTGTTCGACGTCTTCGTTCTCCTTCAATTCAGCCCTTGCTTTCTGTGGCCCTTCATAGGATTTCCCCCCTCTCAGAGTAATAGCGTTCACTTGATTTCTCTGATTCTGATTCTTGGGGTTAACCTGTGTATTGCTTGCAAGTTGCCCCGGTTTATGTTGTGCTCCGAGAGCATCAGCGATCTGGCTGACTTGAGTCTCTATTATCTGGACGTGCTTCTGTATCTGTTCTATCTTGGTATTCACACCAGAGATCTCATGCTCTAGTTTACTCACCTTGCTAGAGGATCCTTCCATGAATTTGGCCAAAATCTCCTCGAGATTTGGCTTCTTCTTGTCGACCACTACCCCGTCTTGTACGGCAAATCCAGGAGGTGGTTGTTCAGCAGCTTGAGGATTTGCGTAGGAGAACCCAGGGTGGTTCCTAGCGTGATTGTAGTTGTAGTGCTGGTTTTGCTGCTGGTAACCTCTACGGTAGTTATTGTTCTGGTAACCACCCCTCTGAACAAAATTCACATCAGCTTGTTCTCCTTCAGGGGGAGGCTGTACAAGCTCCACTACAGCTACTGCCTTTTCTTGCTTCAAGGAAGCGAACTCCTCTTGAAGCTTCTTGACTTCAGCAACCAATTCAGGCTCTTCTGCAGCTTTCTTTTCCACTACTTTTTCGACGGCTTTGACGGGTCTATGTCTGCTTGAGGACCAGCGTTGATTGTTGTTGGCCATCTTTTAGAAGAACTCCATAGCCTTCTTTCCGCTCTTTGTCATGATGGTATCCCCCAGTGTGGTGTCTACCAACTCAACAGTCCTTTCATTCAAGCCTTCATAGAACGCATCGGCTTGTTCACCTGGGGGTAGACCATGTCCGGGACAGGCTCTGAGTAGTTCTTTGTAGCGTTCCCACGCTTCATAGAAACTCTCATCCGGTCTTTGAGCAAACCGAATGATTTCCTTCCTTCTTTGTCTGATGACGTTTGGAGGGAAGAAGTTCTCGAGGAACTTATTCCGTAGTTCGGTCCACGTTCTGATCTTCCCCTTGTCCAGTGTAGTAAACCAAGACTGTGCCTTATCCCGCAGTGAGAATGCGAACAGACGCATTTGGATGGCACTTTTGCTGACCCCTCCAATCTCGACGGTATTGCAGAGCATCAGAAATTTTTCGAGGTGGGCATATGGATCCTCAGTAGCCCTTCCGCCGAACTGATTCTGTTGAACCATCTGAACTAGTCCAGTCTTCAACTCGAAATTATTTGCATTAATTCCGATTCTGAAGTCGATTTCTTTGAACTGAGGTCGATACCTCTTCTACATGGCTTCTTCGTCTTCCTCATCATCATCTGAGTCATCAGGAGGATTCTGATCCTCGTCATCTTCATCCTCAGGTTGATCCTCAAATAGTAGATTCCAATGACCGAACCGAGGGTTTCTGTTGTTTCTCCCCCTGTCTCGGTCTAGGATCAATTGTTACATTACTTCTTTCATGGCTTGGATTTCTTGGACCAGAGCAGTCTGCTCTTCCAAGGTTAGTCCTGGTGGTGGTGGTGGTTGTACAATCGGCTGTTGTGGTATGTCATTAGGTTGCGGTACTTCGGTTGCCATTGCCTGATTAATTGAGCCTTCTTGGGCGCGCTTATTCTTTCGGATTTTTCTGCACGTAGCTTTTATGTTCGGATAGCAATAAAGCGGATCCTTCGCTCGGGCACTTGTACTCATGCACTACCTGTACAGTAAAGTAGTTTGTGAGATGGCACTGCGGATTAACCAATACAAACAAAATAAAATTAAAAACTATAAAACAATGAAGGCGTCGATCGATGCTGATGTGGGCGTCGATCGACGGCCCTTCGTACTGAAAAAAAAATGATTGTTTATAAGATGTTACAGCCTAAATCAGTACTCTACTCACAAAGTTAATAGTAGGACAATTCTGTCCTCTCCCCGGCAACGGTGCCAAAATTTGATCGTGTATATTTTTAACCCGCGACTTAGCTAAGCTAATAATATAGCGGCAAATTAAATTATCGATCCCACGAGGAAAGGAACAACGAAAAATTCTAAGTACTAACTTAAGAGTTCTTAAAGTACTGGATAGGTAAAATTGAAAATAAAGGGTTTTGAAATTTAATTATCTCAAGAAAACAATTTTGAAAATAAATTTACTTTGGAAAACCTAATGGATAAGAAGTACAGATTATAGGCTTTTCTCCCTATCAAGTATGACATGCATAAATAAATTGATTATTTTACAATTTTAATTCCTCTACACAGTGGAACATCAGAAAGCTATTATAAACTTCTTTGTTGGACAATTCATAAAGTAGATTAATTAATTATCTATCTCTTATCGGTCTCAAGATTAATTAACTAACTCCTAAAGTTCTACGGATTTATTCGTACAATCTATTTCCTTCAGTTACGACAAGAAATCAAATTATATTATGAAAATCAGTTTCGATTGAAAACTATTACAGTTACGTCTCTAATTTCCAACTAGTAATCCTAAGTTAGTGGCCAACATACTCAAGATTAAGAATAAAACCAGATTTCACAAACTGTGAGGGAAAGGAAAAATAACTTCAATTAATCAAAACATGCATACATTGATAGTTTGAAAACCTAGAATCTGAGAAGACAATTAGTTACACATAATTCTAATCTTAATCATCATAGACAATGAACAAGAAAAGAAAAGATGAAAAGGAAAGTTGAATTTTCCAAAGAAATTCAATCTCCAACCCAATGATCTTCTTCTTCTTCTTCCTTGTGATGTTTCTCTCAATTCAATTCTCTTCTCTCTCTTGCTCTCATGCTCTCTTGTATTCTTACTTCCGATTTTTGAATTCTTCAGCCCTTTTATAATGTGGTGGATGAATTCTACCATATCTAGGAGTTAGATATGTGTTTATCTTCAGAAAACAGAAAAGATATGATCTGCCCCGCGACACTCCGTCGATCGACGGCCAATCCTTCGTCGATCGATGGGAATGACAAACCAGCGTCGATCGACGGCCGGTTGGCGTCGATCGACGGTGGTCCTGCTTCAGCACTCCTGCATCGATCTCTTCGAGTTCTTTTGTTGATCTTCTCTGAAGCTGTGGCGAACAAGTTTCCAAAATCCTCCGATTTTCATCCAAAAACCTGCATGATTCATCAAACACACCATAAAAAGCACAAAAGCCAATGTCTGCTCAAAAAGACACTAAAAACGATTCAAACATCACCAAAATATACAAAGAAACAATAGATAAGTTGGTAAAAATATCAACTTATCAACTCCCCCAAACTTAAACCATTGATCGTCCTCGATCAATCTGTAAGATAAGAATTTAAATCATATGCAGATAAAAGTGTGCAATGCCTCATAAGTCTATTTTATTATCCAAGCATCACCCATTCATATAAATTATGCAATCAAAATAGATTTTTATTGTTAATTATTGAGGAGGAACCTCACCGGAAAGTGTTTGCACTCATCGCTCAAAGAGTAAAGGGTTCTGTTTTCACTCACCCAAGAATGCAGATTATTTCACCATAAGTTTGACAGATTTCTCATCTCTCCACTGCTTGTTAGTGTGGATTTTCAGGGAATCAATTAGGTCTTATTTTGGTTGTAATGTGGCTTACCTAAAAGGTGGGATAAATTTGGCTAAGTGACTGAAATTTCTACAATTCTTCCCCAACAAACCAAACATACCATAACCACAACACATCCTTATTCATTCTTGTCCTTACAAAATTTTCTAGGGTTTCTTTTTTTTTTTTCGATAGTGAACTACGATCATCAAACTCATAAATTCTATTCTTTATTTCTTTTACGATCATCAAACTCATAAATTCTTTTCTTTCTTTCTTTTTCTCTCAATGTTCACTTCTTTATCTTTTTCTCCCTGATAAGCTCATAATTATACTCACTTATCTATATTTTTCTCCATTGTTTCAAGTGTTTTATGTTATGTTTTTACTTATTTTTGTGCATGAGTCTACTTTAGAGGGTGTTATGCCTTTGATGGGTGAATTTTGCAGGTTTTAGGCCAAAATCATTGGAAATCCGTACCGAAAGCAGATGATGTTCAATGGAACAGTCACGACTTCTTCCACAGATGGAATCTGAGCTAATGGAGCACATGGATGGAAAGATCTTTGAATTAGCTTTCCAACGGAACTGGAATCGGGTCAATCGGAGTTCGGGAGAGGAAGTTATGGCCAAAACCGTGAGACTGCGCAGGCAGATGCATCCGTGTCGAGAGACAGGATTTCTGTCGACCGACAGGATTCCTGTCGATCGAAATTCCCTCTGTCGAGCGACACAGAAGCCCGAAAAAGCTATTTTGGGCCTGTTTTGGCAGTTTTTGCTATTTTTACTCAATACTCAAATTAGGTCTTTTTCCCCCTCTATAAATTAGAACTTTCAGGCAAGAAAATCATACATCTTTTATGCATTATTTTACATTGAACTTTGGAGTTTTTCAAGACATTCAAGGTTCCTCTTTATTTGTAAGTTCTTTAATAATATGTTTGCTTTAATTCTAGTCATGTTTTGTGGCTAGAACCCTAAACAGGTTCTAGGGTTATGATTTCTTTTCTGATGCATGTCTAATTGATATCAACTCATATAGCATGGATTAATTCTCTGATTTAATTTAATAATCTAGATTAAAAGAAGGACCGAGAGGTGAATTGAGATCTAGGTTTATAGTTAATAATTGATGGATCGAGAGATGAAAATTATTAACAGGAAGAGAGAATTAATTGTGTTTGTTTTCTGTCTCAAAAGGAAGAAACTTGCATAGGAATTAATTAGATAATTATTGAGATTAATTAATTTGGTGTTCTTGAGACCGAGAGGAGATAGTCACTAATTAATAATCTAGGATTTAATTGCCTGACCAAGGAATTTAATCCACAAAAATCTATGTTTTCCCCATTGCTGAGTTGATTGATGTTGCATGTTGATGATTAGATTATCTGCCCTAGGATCTGTGCTTTCCTTTATTGTTTTCAAAAACCCTTTATTTTTCTGCACTAGTCATCTTTAATTTCTAAACAAAACCCCAGTTTTCCAATTTCCTCAAACATCTATGTTCTAAAAACTATGACTAGTACTTTAGGTTTTTCATTGCACATTCCCTGTGGGATCGACCACCCTTGGGTGTAAAAATATTATTTGCTTAACCGCTTTTCTGCAGTTATCAAATTGGCGCCGCTGCCGGGGAATTGTCAGATTAATCTAAATATTAGTTTATTTTTAGTTCTGATGGATTGAGGCTGTAATTTTATTTTAATTTCGTTTTTGGTTTGTTGATTTTGGTTTTTGGTGTTTGATTTTCGTGTTTTCCCTGTTCAGTTTTTTTTTCCAGTTTTCGGCCTCTGTTTCGACCGACAGACTTCTTGTCAACCGAAACAGAAGCAGGAACCTTTGTGTCGATCGACAGGCCCTCTGTCGATCGACACTGCTTCTGATTTTCAAGTTTTTGCTGTTTTGGTTGCAGGTTTATGAACACAAGGGCCCAAGGCAAGCCACTCGAGATTTTTGACCCAGAAATCGAGGCTACTGTCCGGAAGAGAAAAAGCAAGGAAAAACAAAGCACAAGCACAGTCATGGATGATATGCCACCTTTGGAGGATCCCGACACACAGCTCATCACTCAAGAGAGTGCCACATTACTTGTCCAAGAAGTCACTCAGATGAAGGACATCATCAAGCAGCTCATGGCAGAAAGGGAAGCTGACAGGCGTGAGGCCGAAAGATGGGAGAGAGAAAGGCGCCGCCTAGACGATTCCGACGATGAGGACCCCAATGCAATGGCCAAGAAGTACAGACCACAGCCCGGGAATGAGGGATTTGTTATTGGCATCGCCGCCAATAACTTTGAACTCAAGACCGGCTTGATTCAGACGGTTCAGCAGAACCAATTTGGGGGCCGAGCAGTGGAGGATCCGTACACCCACCTCAGGATGTTCGTGGAGGTGTGTGATACCATCAAGCAGAATGGAGTCTCTCAGGATGTGATCCGGCTTCGTCTGTTCCCCTTCTCACTTAGGGATCAGGCGCGAACATGGTTCACCGCTTTGGACTGCACCAACATTCAGACATGGGCTGATCTCCGAACAGAGTTCCTCGGCGCATTCTTCCCACCGTCAGTGATTATTCAGAAAAAGATGGAGATCTTGCAGTTCCACCAGAGAATGGACGAGTCTATGTTCGAAGTTTGGAGAAGGTGGAATGAGTTGTTGAGGAGCTGCCCAGGCCATGGAGTTGACACTGAGGAGCAGGCACATATCTTCTATAGAGGATTGACCGAGGAAAGCCAGAAGTCGGTGGACTATGCAGCTGGAGGTTCATTGATGAGCAAGTCACCAGAAAAGGCTCTGAAGCTGTTCAAAAAGATGTCCCTACATGATCAACAATGGGGGAATCCAAGGAGGCCACAAATCCGAGCTATCGAGGCAAAGGAGGATGACACATTGAACAAAGAGGTTGAGAAGCTCAAGGGGGAGGTTGAAAAACTAACAACTTCTGCTTCTGTTTCTGTTGCACAGGTTGACCCTATCGCCGACGTGAACTACATGAATCGTGGTGGCTACCAGAATCAGTACCGGCAAGGGGGATACCAACACTACCATCCTAGACCTCATCCAGGCTTCTCCTACTCTCAGCCTGAAGCTGCCGAACAACCACCTCCTGATTTTGATGTGCAAAATGGAGAGATTGTGGAGAAGAAGAAGGATAGCCTCGACGAAGTGCTGAAGAATTTCATCAAGGCTTCGGACCACAGAATGGGGAAAATTGAGAAAGAAGTGGAAGGAGTCCACTCCAAGATGGACATGTTTGACAAGCACGCCAAGATCCTTGAAACTCAAATGAGCCAAATTGATACCACCATCGGAATACAACATACTCCAGGAAAGCTGCCCAGCACCACCGAGGCAAATCCCAAGAACCGGAAAGATTGCAAAGTTGTGAGGCTGAGGTCCGGAAAGAGCTACAAAAGTCCAAGGATGCCCCAAAGCAAGTTTGGGGGGAGAAAAGAAGCAGACCCAGCAGAGCCGGCCTCTGTTTCGATCGACAGGAATCCTGTCGATCGACACAGAGGACCAGAAGAGGCAGTCGACACAGATTCAGATGAGGAGATCGACAGAACTGCAGAGGGTGTGTCGACCGACACACCCCCTGTCGATCGACAGGCAGTCCAGACCCCAGGCCAATCGACAGAAACACAGTTCCAGCCCCGTTCATCCACTTTTGATGCTGCCAGACCACCTCCGATGCCCTTCCCTCAGAGATTCGCCAAGCAGAAAGAGGATTCCAAGTTCTCTCGCTTTGTTGAGAACTTGAAGAAGGTAAGCATTAATATTCCACTAATTGAAGCTCTTTCTGAAATTCCAGGTTACATGAAATATCTCTGGAAGCTGATGAGCGCAAAAAAACACTTCGTGGAGAATGCAACCGTGAAGCTTCATGAGCAGTGCAGCATGGTCCTACAGAAGAAACTTCCAGTCAAACGAAGTGATCCAGGATGCTTCACCATTCCAGTTGAGATCGGGGGATTCAAGTTTGAGAAGGTGTTGTGCGACACTGGTGCCAGCATCAACCTAATGCCCTTCTCTATCTTCCAGCGCCTCAAGATTGGAGAGTTGAGGCCGACTACAATTACTTTGCAGATGGCAGACCGATCTGTGTCTCGCCCGAAAGGTATAATCGAGGATGTTCTCATTCGTGTGGGTCATCTAATTTTTCCTGCAGATTTTGTAGTCTTGGATATGAAGGAAGATGGCAGTACACCCCTCATCTTGGGAAGGGAATTCCTAGACACTAGTGCTGCGCTGATTGATTGCCGTGGTGGGGAGATCACGCTTCGAGCAAATGAGGAAAGGATCACATTCAAGCTCGACACAAGCCGGCAACAATCCGAATGCTTCAGAATCACATTCCGGGAGGAAGCAGCTGAGGAAGAAGAAGAAGAAGCAAGTGAGGAGTTCAAAGAAGACCAAGCCGCTCAAAGATGGGAGCGAGGGAATGAGTCGGCAAAATTGTCAATTACACCGTCTCTTCCCGAGCTCACTGCTGTCATCCAAGATCGGTGGGTCTATATGGTGGATTCTCATGGGAGGCGAGTGCGAACTAGCCCGCCCTGGTTCTGAAAACAGGTATCGTCGAGCTACGACGTTAACTAAAGCACTTGTTGGGAGGTAACCCAACTGTTATTTGTTTTTATTTCAATTCCTTTCAAATTTTGTAGTTGTTTTTTTATTTTCTACCTTTACTTTGTTATCGGTTTTGTTGTTCAATTTTGAAAAAAAAAATTTGGAGGAATTGCCTCTGTTTCGATCGACAGACCGGCTGTCGATCGACACAAAAGCATGGCGCACGGAGAACATTCGATCGACAGCAGCATGAGTCGACAGAAGGCTCTGTGTCGATCGACAGGCCCTCTGTTGATTGACACAGAGTGCCAGCAGCACTAAATCTTCGTCGCGCAGCGCTGACTTCCTCGGGTGGATAAAAACGTCGATGTCTAAGATCGACAGTCCGGTACAGTTCTGTTTCTTGTCTGATTTTCAAACTTTTTCTTACTCTCCGAGTTCGAAATAAGTTTGGGGGGATGTGGACAAGAAATTGGAACTTTCTATCCCTTTACTTGCTTTAATTTTTTTTATTGCATTATTTGATTTGGTGTGTTTAATTTTTGCAAATAAAAAAAAAATATAGATATTATGTGAGGAAAATCTTTAAGTAATTGAACCCTCTAGCATTATATGCAATGTTTGGAATCGATCTTTGATTAGTTGAGTTGATTTCGATTGTGGTTGATTTGCCTATGAATGTAGAATACCGCATGATAGGGTCTAATTGAAACTTACACTTGCATGATGTTTGAGTGGATTGAAATTGACTAAGGAAGAATTTTTGAACCCAAGTGAGATTTGAGCCTTTATTTGTTCATGAGAGATTCGCATGTATGTTTTCGTTTCTCTAGAACTTGCTTTTGTTCTGTTTTGAGACTGCATAGTGTGCACAATGATAGAAAATGATCTTAGGCCATCTTTGTTAGCCAATTATCCTAAACACTGTCCCTTGTTATATTTTATCACTAGATTAACCCGTTTGAGCCTGTTGTTTTTCTTTCTTGGTCTATGAGATGAGGAAACATTGTAGTTCTGTCTTGTCTATGAGATAGTGCTATGAAAAAGGTGAATTGTATCCTGTCTATAGGATTTGGGTGAAATTATGGTAACTTTTATAAGTGGATGAGAAATTTTTAAATTGGTGAAGCAAAAGAAGGTTGGGCTCTAAAAAAAAAAAAAAAAAAAAGAAAAAAATAGTTGTGTCCTTATAAGCTCAAATCATTAAATAAAATTTTTAAGAGCATAAAAGGACAAGGAAAAAATAAGAGAGCCTTGGTTTGATTGTAAAATATAAGGAGAAGGGTAAACATTCATAGATGGTGGTTAGATTTGTTGGGAGTCGCGAACTCAATTAATTTAGTCACTTGGCCATATTTTCCTACCTTTCACAAAAAGCCTTCATTACAACCCTTTCAAAGTCCTTTTTGATTCTTGAATTGTGTGCACAAATAAGCAGTGGAGATTTTAGAACTCTTGCAAGCCTATGGTAGAAATTTCT